>CATIWR010063231.1:0-81342 GCA_949677035.1 Omphalea diandra
AAAAAAAATAAAAGGAAATTTTTATAAAATAAAATATTTTATTAAATTTTATATTTAAATTAAATATAAATTTATTTTATTTAAAATAAATTTCATTTTTATTTTGTTTATATCAAGTATAAATTTATTTTTATTTTATAAAAATAAATTTATTTTTATTTTATAAAATATCAAATATAGATATTTATTTATAAATAAATTTTATAAAAAATTTATTTTAAAAAAAATTAAATTAAAATAGAACCAAAACACAACTGTTCCTCTTTCTTAATACTTTGCTCTTGCAAAAATACCACTTGCGGCTCGCGGCTGACGCCGTCGCAACAATCACTTTTTTTTTTTTGTTCCCCTCTCCTCGTGGCTCTGACACACAGCTCACATGCTGCACAATATTTTTGACTTTTGGTTTTGATGATTTACGCACACACACACCAATAATAAACTTTTGTTTTCTTAATGTAGCTGCCAGGTGGCTATTCCAAGCCGAGTCCATTTTTTCATGGGTTTGCTTCTCCAAGCAAGTAATTAATTCAATTCTTTTGTTTATTTTTTTAGATTTATTGTCTTTTAAAATCTAAATTTTTTTAAATTTTGATAAAATTAGATAATTTTTTAATTTTAATAAAATTAGTTAAAACTAATATTTTGGCTATAGCTCTTAAAATCTAAATTTGTTTGAATTTTAATAAAATTAGACAATCCTTTTAATTTTAGTAAAATTAGTCAAAATTAATAAAATTTTAACAAGTCTAGCCAAAATTAAAATTGATTAAACTATAATGATGTGTCACATTAAAATATTGAGTTAAAATGATATTAACTGACATTAGTAACTAATATTAATTGAATCAAACAAGACCTAATCAAACTAATCACTAATTTGATTTGTAATTTTATTGGTTTGACAAATTGATCTAGTCCAGCTTTAAAAAATACTGATGAAGATATATTGATTATCTCACATTTTCATTTGAACTAATGTTTTTAAAATCAGACTAGTCAGTGAACTAATCAATTGATTAGTTCAATCAATCTGATTGATCCAATTTAATTGATTTAATAATAAATAAAATTTAAATAATATTATTAAATAATTTTAAAAAATAAAAAATATTAAAAAATATAAATATATTTATAATATTTAAAAAAATGAAAATTATCTTGAAAACCACATTAAACCTAATCAAACTAATCACTAGTTCAATTTTTGATTTTATCTATCCAATTGACTAATTGAATCCGATTCTAATTTGAACTCAAAATCTCATTCACTAGACACAGATCTTAAGTGTCTTTGATGTCTTCACTTCAACAATATAATTCTCACAATTTTATTTTCACATAAAAATCTCACACTCTTGCTATGCATGATTTCATCAAATTGATTAACTTTGGAGGATGCTTCCCCTTCTCAACAAACTCTAACTTTTTCTTATCATCAAGTTTCTTAGCTCCTTCATCTTTCATATTAGATAAATCTTACACTTATTTTTGTATACATCTCGTGTTTTTTATTTATATCAATGACCTTTTTCCTCAAAGCCATCTTTGACATTCTGTAATTTATTCTTAACAATCTTTGTAGCAGTCCTGTACAAGCTGCAAAACTTTTTCTTTTATCAAAATTAGAAACTTTTAATTAAGTTTTCATTTTCCACCACCAAATTTATTATGATAAAGCTTTTTGATCTAAAATACGAGTAGAGATCATATTATAACCCAAACCTAAAACATGCTTAACATACTTCAATATGATTGTAAAAGCAACATGCATTCTAATTTGCAAACCACCGATTCCTGCAGCCTGTGATTGGCTTGAATTAGTCATATCTATAGTATCAAAGTCACTTTATACGTAACGAAGATTTGCACGTAGGAGTAGCATAAAGAGAAGCTGTTGAATTATAACCCATTTTTATATCACCATCGGAACCATGTTTACATTTTTGTCTCTAACCAAAATAGTTAATGCATCATCATTATTATAAATTAAAGTTGTCATATCATAATGCTTCTCTTCTTCTTTCTAATCTTTATCCTCATTTTGTTCATATTGTCAATACCAACACTTTGCCTTTTATGACCTTTATTACCATAATAGAAGTACTTTCTAGTTTATTTGAACTTCGATTTGTCTCTTGATTTTTAATTTTCATATCTTTCGTGTCCTCTTTAGTCCTCTACTCTTTCTTCTCCCTGATTTTTGATAGCAAAGAGTTGTTTGGGAGAACCATTAGTTCCATGTCAACATGCCTTTAGGAGTAGAATTACTAAGCGATACCACTAATATCTCCTAACTATCTAGCAAACAACTAAAGAAAAGTAACGTTTGTAATTCATCATTAAGATTAATCTTCTTGGTAGTCCATTGTTTTATTATGTCTTGGAGATTATTCAAGTGCTATGTAATGGATTATCCATCCTTATATCTTGAATTCGCAAATTTCTTTAATGCAAAGGTTTTATTTTAAGTCATTTTTCTCTCACATAGTTTTTTCAATTTTTTTTATAGTGCTTTTGTATTTGTGTCTTTGGCAACATAGTGGAACACACTAATATCAATCCATTATCGAATTATATCCACAGCTTTTAACTGTATCTTCTTTCATGCACTCTCAGACTTTCTAATGGGTAGACTTCTCATAATATGTCCTTGCAGTAAAAGAGATCTTCCATTTTAGCTTTCAAATTGAATAATTTATAGCCGACAACTTAATTATGGTACCCACATTATATTTCTCCATATTTAATCCTAATAAGGCAACTTGAACAATGCAAACTCTGATACCAATTATTAGGTCTTAGATAATTCTTAATTTTCTATGGACACCAATCAATTAATCTAAACCAACATATATAAAAACAAAATCAAATTATATAAATTTTATATAAAAATTTTTTTGAATGAGAAAAGGCACGGAACAAATCCTAAATAATTTCACAACAATCAAAATAAGAACAAGTACAACTACTTAAAATTTACCTCAAATTTGAGATTAAAATAATTAGATAAAAACAAGAATTACCTATAATTCTTCTTGATTATAGTCCTATCAACATCTCTAATTTTTATTTTTAAATTTTGGAGTGCATTTGATAGGGGCTAAAGATGATTCTAATTTAAAGGGGTTAACTGTTAATCTCTTTTTATCTCATTTGGTATAAATTTTATTTACGTAGTTAACAGTTAAATTGTTAATATTCTTTTAGTGTATTTTTGTTAATCTACTTTCCTTATATTAAAAAGGAGTGAAAGAATAATGGAGAATAAAAAAATTTTATTTCTTATACTATATTAGCTTTAATAAAAATAATATAAAATTAAACATCATAAGAAATAAATAAATATTATTAATATAGCAATATAAAATATTATAAATATAATAATAATTATTATTAATAATATAAAATAATTATTAATCTAAATAGTATTAAAATGGTAATATTAATATTATAAAATTTTATTAATATAGTAATTATCACTAATATATCAAAATTATTGATATAATAATATGATTATTATAAAAGTGACATTAATATACTAATAAAAAAAATCTTACTGGTATAGTAATTATTTGTAATATATAAATATTATAATAATATATTAAACAGTTTCAAAATATTATTACCAAAATAATTATAGTTATCATATTATTATTAATTTTCTATAATATTTTATTCTTTTTTACCCTTTTAATTGTTATATTATTATTATTATTTCTATAATAATTTACTGTCTTTTCCTTTTTTGAGTACAAATTGGAGGCAAAGCCTCAAGGTAATCTATGCAAGTACGATCATAGTTATCAGGAATCAGCCAAGATCGGCCGTAAGAGGGAGACTGATTAAACACGAGTATCCACAGATGAGGATATGCCCAGGTTAACTAAGGAGTCGGCCGTAAAATTTGCTTGTCTGTAGACATATTGTAGGGATAAATTGCATCCGAAGTCACTTAATTATAGGGGTAATCTTATTTTGATTCTATAAAAATAATTTAATTATTGAAATATTATAATTATTTGATTAATTCTATTACAGTCGCTTAACTTGATTTTCGGAAAATTAAAGAAATTTCGGTACTATTGATCCACTTATTTGATAAAAAGACAGAATTGTCCTCTGTTTCAAATAAGTCATCGTTTCAAATGTCTCTTCTGTTTTAAAAACACAAAAGTTACAACGCAATTCATTAACATTGATATTATCATTAAAAAATATAATTCATCGATAAAAAAGAGTCATCTGATTAATAATATCAAGAAATTATAAGAAGAAAAGAAAGCTAATATCCACAAATTACAAGAAGAAAAGAAAGCATGACGTTATAACAAAAGCACCTTAAGTAGCATGAATGCATAGTACAATTCTCTCTACAGGGACACCACTCTGAAATCGATAAGCAATCATAGCTTAAGAAAAATATACACTCAACTTGTTAATTCGATCAAAAAAAAAAAAAAAAAAGAAAAAACTGTGGCTTTGGTTTTACCTGAGAATGCGTTTGATTTGAGGGGCGGCGAAAGAAGCAAGTTTCAAGACCCAATGAACAGCGCACATAATATCGCGCTATTCTGGTTTTAGCTCTTCTTTACATCGAAATCTTAATCACTACTATTTGTTCTACCTTCAGCAAGATAGGACAGTGTTGGTGTTGTTGGAAAATTGGCCAATCTGAGACCCCGCGATTCATAATGGATGCTACGATGCTTCCAGTGGTGATGCATGCCTCCGGGTGGTACTTGTCGAAGAGGATCTTGTGGCGATGCATGCCTTTACCGTTTCCCCACCCGTCTGGGTGCTTCTTGTGCTTCCTGATGTGGGCATGGCCTGCGCTCATATGGCCCCACTTTTTGCGATTTTTCTGGAAATGGGTTGTCATTTTGTAGATTTGGTGGTGTTAGGGCTTGAGCGGAGATAGGAAAGGGGATAAACCAAAAATGACTGAGATTGAGCGACAGCGGCAGTAATGGTGGTAGTTGTCGTCGTTATTGTTGAATTTTTTTTATTCAATACTTGGGTTGGGATAGTGAGAGGGAGGAGGAGAAAAAAAACAGAGAAATTTTAGCAGAGTGAAAGAGGGCAGAATAGGAATAGTACATAAAGAATGAGAGCAATTGTGTCTTTTTGGTAAGTAAGTGATATCAACGACACTAGAACTTCTCTAATTTGCCGGAGATCAGGCCAAATGACGATAATAGAATAAATCAAATAGTTATAATACTTCAACAATCAAATTTTGTTTTAGATAATCAAAATAGAATTACTCTTATGGTTAAGTGATCTCGGTGCAATTTACCCCATGTTATACCTTCACATTCCATTGCAAAGAGAGCAGCTGATGGATGTTGCGAACTAAGGCCTTATTCACATTAGCAATCCAGGTTGAACCAATAACCATATCTACAACATCATTGTTGTCTGCTTCACTAATGTAGTTTTTGAAACCCTTGTCCCATGCCAGCTTAAGGCCTATATAAAATCCCCATAACTCAGCCATAGTCACCATACAAATACCAATGTTCATAGAGAATCTTGCAATCCATACTCTGGATGCATCTTTGAGTAAGCCACCAGCCACTGCTAAGCCTGAGCCTTGTCTAACAACATAATCTATGTTGATTTTAATCTAGCTAAAAGGAGGGTGGTGCCATACGACTTGCTTCACAACATACCTCTGGCTATGAGTGCTGTCCAATCTAATAACATCTTTAGCTTTAACGAATTCACCAGCCTTAGCACATACACATTAGAGCCTGTCCTTACAGCTTCTGCTAACCTTAGTAAAAACACACTAGTATTCCACAAACTTCACAGGGCATACTGAACAAAACAGGCCATGAGATGCCTTTAGTTTCCACCTTTGTACTCTTCAAAGTTCCATATAATCTAAGTCTAGAGTTTGATTTTTTTGTCAAAAAACTATTTGCATGTGTTCGCGGGCATTAATCTCCTTCATACTAAAGAAGCTCGAGGGTAGTCTTAGATTACATGGAATATGTCCTCTTGTAGGATGCAGCTTGTGGCTCACGTTGTTTCAACACTAATTTTCCCACTTTGAACGCTCAAATTTAGCTCACACATTGCACAATTTCTTTTTACTTTTGGTTTGATGGTTTATATGCACTCACACGGACAATTATTGGTTAGACCACGTTTAATTTTTTTTATAAAAAAATATATTATTGGTTTTTTACTTAAAAATCAGTAATATCCCCCTTAAAAATTTAGTTTGGTGCTTTTATCTCTTAGATTTGTAGATTAAACTAAAAATAACAATTTCGCCTAAAAAGACTTATGATTTGTTTTTTTAATCAATATATATAATTAATTTCAATCTTAAATTTAATTTTACATCAGTATTTATTATTTGTTAAATAATTATATGGGCAATATAATATTTTTAATAACTGATAATATGATAAATTTTTATTTTACCATGTGGCATGTAAACTAATAAATAAGCATTTAATTTTCTCAGTTAACCTTAAAAATATAAAAAAATTTACTAATATAAGAATTTTTTTACAAAAAATAATTTAATATTATAGAAAGATTTTTCAAATAAAAATAATTTAGAAAGTTTAATAATATAAAAAATTTTTATATTCATAATAATCAGTATTTAGTTTCCGACATAATAAGTAAAAATTAACAAAGATAAAAGATAAAAAGACCAATAAAAGAAAAAAAAAGTGAAACTATGAATTTTCTTATATTGAAAAATTTTATTATTATTAAAATTTATTATACTAATTTAATTATAATTGTAATAATAATTTTAATATTTTATTTACTTAATGATAACTTTTTATAAAATAATAATAAATTTAATAATCATTTACATATTAATTTTTAATAATTCAACTAATTAATTAATTAATCCATTTAAAATCTATTATATAATTATACTATATAATGCGCAAGTTGAGGACCATTAAAATAAATATCCATATAATATAAACAACATGTTATAAAAAAAAAAATAGAGAACAACAAAATTTTTTGTGGAGTTTAAAAATAAGGTTGATAATTTAATATTTTGTTTATTTTATATATTTTAATAATATTCTGAGTATAAAATTATTTTATATATTTATAAATTATGAAGTAAATTTATTTATAATCTAGTATTTGTTGTAAATATAATCAAATTCATTCTAAATAATATGAAAATAAATATTATTAAAGTTCAAAGATAATTAAGCATTTCTAAATACATGTATTTAATATGAGATTTTTTTTTTATTCTATTGGGTAAAATTTCTTGAGCTAAGAATGTGATAGTGTTAAATTTTAAAGTTTCAACTTTTAATTTAATGATCACAAATACTGATTAAGATTATTGATCAATTGTGCAAGTATTTCATATGTGAATGTAGATCCATCAATTTCATTTCGAATAAAGTTCAAAGGACTTTGAATAAGTAAATTACTTTCAAGACTTGCAAAAGCTCAAAATAATGTGAAAAGACTTTTTATAATTAGTTTTTCACAAAGGATGCAAATAATTGAAAGCTCGAACTTAATGTACAAGAGAAGATATAGTTAAGATAACACTTTAAAAGCTGTAAAATCCACTTAACAATTATAAAAATTACCAATAGTTATGGAAAATGAAAAATTACTTACTGAAAGTTTTCAAAAAGTACCTTAATTAATGTGTAAAATTACAACAAACAATACCCATGAAAATGTTCAATGATCATGGAAATGATCCATGAATGCTGACATGAAAACAACGTCTAATGAGTAAGATTGGATAACAAGCCACTTCATTGCTTATGGAAAACTCCAACACCCATTGGAATGGCAATGTTTATAAAAAACAAAAAAAAAAGCCTATTTAATAATTGTTATAAAATTGGCTATGGAGTATGTTTAACTTAGATTAATGCTTAATGTATATCGAAGAGATCATTGACTATTGAAGGAACACAACAACTATGGAAGTATTCTAATGATCATGGAAAGGAAAGACAATTGACAAGGCCCAATGCTTAGCTAAAAGACATGATAAGGCCATTGGAATTCAATGATCGTAGAAGAAAGTCTAATGGCTATAAAAAAAAAAAAAAGGTAATTGTAGATAGCTCTAATGCCTCTTTGAGGGTTATGTAGAGCCATTACAACCTCCATGCTTATGGACTGATCCACAATGACAATTGAAAAGGAATAATGACTATACTTATAGTTTTCTACCAAGGCAAGTAAAGTATGTTGATCTTAACGAGAATGTAACTAGGAGGAAGGGGATGAATTGATTGCTTTTAAAAATTAAAGAAGTTAAAAGAGAAGAGAAAATTCAACATACAAATTTATAGTGACTTGGCCAATTTGCTTAAGTCCATTCCCTAAATATCACTCAGGCCTTTTACTATCTTTTATAGGGTTAAGATACAACTTATCCTTTTATGGGTTAAGGATGAACCTTACACCTCTAAGACATAAACCTACCTCTTAATATTTTTGAAGGCACAATACCAACTTTATCACTTAACAAAGGATTAAATCTTAGTAAGTATACGAGGCTCTAAAAAAATAAACAACAAATACAATTTAATGCATACGAAAATCTATTTTCATTAACTAAAGGTTAGTTGCAAAGTATATCAAAAGCTCACTTTGCCTAAAAATGAAAGAATTAAAACTGATACAAGTTCAATGATTTTCTCTTAGTCTCTAACCCTATTAAAGGTTCATAAGGTAGTCTATTTATAAGAGATCTTTTCAAAAACTGACCAATAGACATAAGCGATAAGTTTGACAGCTTTTAAAAAAACTAGATGTTATATAGTAAATGGATTATTCATATTGTTGTAAAGACTGTTCACTTGATCATTGCCAACTTATCCTAGTCGTTCTCTTAGACTATTCAATAGTTGTTGGGTCATTCAACTTTTCTATTTTCCTTTAATTTTCTTCAAGTTGAACGAGGCATTTTTAAGACTTTTATCCTTCTATTTGAAATTCTACAATTTTCTTTATGGTGAATGACACCATTCATGCATACCATTCTAAGGTATCTAGGGTCATTTGACTCGGTCTACTTTTCTTTGCTAGCTCTTTTCATCTTTAAAAGGTTGTTTCATTTCTTAAATAAACATTCCTTGTAAGTATAGGCCATTCATCATGTGGAATAACATGTTTATTGGGTAATTCATTTTAAGTACATGCCATTCCACCATTATTTTTGTTATTCATGGTTTTTCCTCTTTTTGGATGCTTTGCTTCTATCTACAAAAGCAACTTAAGTGTCATAACCTCTCTAACTTAGGTATGTCGTCCTTCTTTGATATTTTGCCTCCATCTTTAAAAGCATCTAAGAGGATCAACAACCTTCAAAGTCCTAATGACTTCTTAGAGCTAGGTACTCAAAGGTTTGACTATTCTTTGAACATGCCTTTCAAAGCATTGTCTTTTAGGAGTCAATAATACTACTATGTCAAGTTAGAACCTACGTCTAAAAACACTTGATAAAAAGATTAGAACTTCTTAATATTTTAACCCTTATGTTCCAAGAAACGAATTGCATTAAAGGAAAATTTAAATTTTGGTAGGAACATAAACAATCAAATTGTAAAGGAAAGTGAAAGAAAAGAGTCAACACACATTATTTATAGTGGTTTGTGGTCTTATGTCCACTCTCAAATTCACTTTGTGTTTTACAAGCTCACACATAACTTAGTGTTTTGGCTCACACCTAACCTTCGTTACACTCAGTGTGTTGGCCCTTGAGCACCAAGAAGGGGGGTTGAATTGATGAGAATTTTAAAATTTTGGAGGAAAGATAATGAATTTAAAGATTGAAGAAAAATGAGAATAAATGAACACATAATGTTTTATGGTGATTCAGGTGTTAATAAACCTTACGTTCACTCCCTAATTCTTCACAATTGGGTATTCCACTATCACTAAATAGTATTTTCAAGCTCACACCAAACTTGTACACTTTGTGTTTTATGGCTCAAACACAACCTTATAACTTGTGTTTTAAGGCTCACACAAAGAAACCTCTCAAGTGTTTTTCCAAAAGCTCACACAAGGAAGCCTCTCAAGTGTTTTCCCAAAGGCTCACACTTAACTAAATAAGAGTTTTACAGCTAGGCTAATACTCAATCCCAATAACTATGGTGTTTAATACTTACACCCAATAATATCAACACACATACAAAGAAGTTAAGGTTGAGAAATAAAATTGCAAGAGTTTGGTTATATTCAAAGTTATTCTCTTGCATTCATGTTTGTTTGGTGAACTATTTATAGGTAATAAATACCAAAGAGATGTTACAAAGAAACTATATCTAAATCTCTAAGGTAAGCTAGATAGATTTTGCATTAAATGTCCGTCAGATTAATTTTGTGGTCGTGACTAGCATTTCATGGTCATGACTTTCCATTTTGAGTTAAGAAAGTTGAAATTACGATGGAAAACCTCATTTGTGTCTAACAACTAGTCCACGTGGCATATTATTATTGGTCTTCCAAGAAAAATAGTCATCGTATTCATCCAACTAACTAAAAGTCACGGTCGCGATTAAAGTTCTTCTTAGACGTGACAGTGACTGTGAATCCTTCTATTTGGTAAGGAGAAAATGCTTTAATAGGTCATGGTCTCGAAAGATATTTCACCCTCGTGAATTTGGATATATCAATAGTTATCTTGGACACCTGGCAAGTTCTGGTTGTGGACTTAGTTTCCTCCAATCAACTACAAAATTGCGGTCGTGACTAATAATGCGATTGTCACTGCCAATCAAACTATATGAAGATTATGCCTTTCTTAGCAAGGTTATTGCTGTAATTTGCTCTGTGAATCCATCTGGTTCAAGTTCATCTATTCTTATTGTAAGGTCGCAGTCGCAATATATAGTTTCTTAAGCGCGAATTAGTATGCCTTTCATAATATTTGAGATTTAGGCTTCAATCTAACTTCCAATGCAAACTTGTCTTAAAACTACAAAATCAATAATTAGAAAAGATGTTAGAACTTATCAATTTTACATTATCAAGATCAAAAGAGACCTTTGACCTAGGTTTGACTAACCTAATCCAACAGTCTCCCCTTTTTTTATTTTAACAATCTAGATTAATTTTGCAAAGGTAATGAATTGCATAAGTATAAAGTTGAGATGGTTAACATTTTTTAACAAATTAAACTTATTGAAAAACTAATAAAATAAAAAAGAAATAACTAAACTTGTTAAGAAACTAATAAAATTGAAAAGAAATGACTAAGTTCAACAAAATTTTAGATTAGATGCTCCCCCCTCAACTTATACTTCTCTTTGATTATATGTCATGTAATTTCCTTCACTATTTCTCTCCCCCTTTATTAAGATCAAAACAAGAATATAAAGGGATTTAGAAGTGATTAAATTAGAATAGGTGACATGATTCGGATAGGGATTTATATAACGTGATTAAATTGAAGAGTAATCATACTTCATGTAAAAGCATATGAAACATAAATTGCAAGTAAATTTATTGATAAACATAGATAAACGTAAATATAGAGATGTGAGATCACAAACTTAGGCAAAAAAATAATCAAAATAAATAAAAGAAAAACATAAAAAGTGTACAAGCCTAAGAAAAAATACTAAAAGACTAAAAAGCTACCATCATCTTTAAAGTCTTTAATGTCTTCATCTGCACCTCCTCCTTGTGCTTCATCCCCTTCTTCCACCTCTTGATTGTCTTCTTCTTCCGAAGTATCCTACCAATCTTTAGAATCAAAGAGGTGGTAAGGTGTAGCATGCATCT
Organism: Omphalea diandra; assembly: GCA_949677035.1. Taxonomy (NCBI): domain Eukaryota; kingdom Viridiplantae; phylum Streptophyta; class Magnoliopsida; order Malpighiales; family Euphorbiaceae; genus Omphalea; species Omphalea diandra. The sequence continues at coordinate 11,767 of CATIWR010063231.1, forward strand.
TCTTTTGAAGATCCACTAAGTCACTATGGAGGTGGAAAAGTATAAGAAATCTCCTCTTAATCACCCTCATTACTTTGTCCAATTTCTTATTAATTAAGGAGAGGGAGATGGCAGATGACTTTGGCTTTGGTTTAGGTTTAGAAAATGAAATTGGTTGAGCACCCTCCTTGATCACAAGCCTTTTCCTTTTTGAGGCTTAAGTAGTCCTATGCCCTTTTGGCCCCAATTGATCCCAAGGCATAAACATAAGTGTCAGGGTGAATAGCATTGACATTGATGAGGTAGGATAAATCAAGGAAATTATAGGACGACAAAAATTTTTTAGTGAGGAATTTCTCATTCTTCTCATTAAGAACCCCCACATAGTGATAAATTGCTATGACATTAGATGGTAGGAGGAATTGGCTTTTGGGCTTCGTACTCATATGAATCAATTCATCCATAAGGTATCAACCAATTTGGATGGGTTTGTTTTTGGTTAAACAAAACAAAAATGCTAGATCTTTTTAGGAGACCTTTTCATTCTCATCACCTTTAACATTGAAAAAAGGTGATAAGACGGTAAAAAAGCTAATTTAGAAGGGTGAGAATATATTTGGCCAGAGATGTTTTGGGGTCATGTTTGGTTTTGATGAAAATCTCAGATCAAAATTCAAAGTAGATGATGTCAAGTGCAAAGATGATGAAAGAGATATCAACTCCTACTTAAAGATTGAAAAGGTTAGAGATTTATTCAAAAGTGAACATAGGGGTCCCCAAATGCCCGAAAAACTAATAAGTACTGACCTGCCTTTGATTTTGCTCTTCAGCTTAAAGTGATCGTGCACATAACATGTTCATCTCAAAAGATAAACTCGTTCTAAACCAAATTAGACAAGAAGACTTGAATTTCATCATTGATTCCAAGGGATTTAAGGAGAAAAGAAGAGGGCATTTTGTTAGGTTAGATTATTTTATTAGAGTTGGCTTTGTATTGGTCTTTCTCCTATTTTGTTATCCCTTTCACCAAGTGAAGGGCAAGACGGCGAGAAGGTTGGGCTATTCCCTTGCCTTTTTCTGCTTTAGAAAGTTTCTTGGGTGCCATGATAGAAGTTAGGAGAAAGTAGTCGATTTGAGAGAAGAAATTAAAGATATATGGATAGAATAGGTAAAAGTGAAATGGAAAGGTGTTGGAATGGTTTAAATAGGTAAAAAAATCTGTTGAAAAAAGTTAATAAAAGGTAAAATTTGCAATAAATGAGGAGGTGCTATCAGTTGGTAGTCAAATCAATTAATGTTTGATAATTACTCTAATTCACGAACGTTAATTACAAAATTTGTGACTAATGGTTAAGAATTCCTTAGAAACTGAAGGAATCAAAAGTTAAAACTTTTGAATTTTGAAAAAAATTTGAGATGGCGATATAAATCGCAACAACGAATTAGAGGTGTGACAGAAAGTCGATGAGTGCTTATAAATTATGACACGATTTTATCATTGTGACCATGAATTATAAAGCAAAAGAAATAAAAGAAAAGAAGAAAATGACCTTTCTAGATGTGATCCACTTAATGTAATGATGATTAATTCATGCGAATTGGCATAATGAAGCACATTTGCATAAAAAATCAAATCCTCTAAAGTAATTAAAATACATATATATCAAACACATCATTCAATAATTCAAATCAACAAACTTAATAAAGAATATATAAAGAGATCTAATTTTCACCCTAGGGAGCTTCCATCAATCATTCCCTACGCCCTCTTAATAAAGTTCATCCTTTCTTCATTAATGGTTTAATGAAAATATCTGCAAGTTGATGATTGTTGTCAATAAACTCCAACACCACATCACCATTTTGGACATGACCTCTAAGAAAGTAATGCTTAATATTAATGTTTTGCTCTTAGAGTGTTGGATGAGATTCTTTGAAAGATTTATCGCACTTGTGTTATCACATTTGATGGGAATGTGATCAATAACTTTGTCATAATCCTTTAATTATTGTTTCATCCAAAGAACTTGGGTGCAACAATAACTTGCCACTACATATTCTACTTCAATAGTGGATAAAGCAACTGAAACTAGTTTCTTCCTAAACTAAGAAACTAAGCATTCTCCTATAAATTGGTAAGTTTCAAAAGTGCTTTTTCTATCTAATAAGCTATCGACATAATCGGCATTAAAATACCCTAAAAGACCAAAAGATGAATTCCTAGGATACCATAAACCTAAGTCCAATGTGCCATGTAAATATTTAAGAATCCTTTTAACAATATTAAGATGTGATTCTTAGGGCATGATTGAAACCTAGTACTCATGCATACACTAAACGTGATGTTGGATCTAGAGGCAGTGAGATAGAGAAGAGATCCAATCATACTTCTATACCTTTTTTCATCAACTGACTTACCCTATTTATCTTTGTCTAGTTTGATGGTAACACTCATTGGTGTCTTTGCTACTTTGCATCCATCCATGCCAAATTTCTTAAATAAATCCTTTGTGTACTTTGCTTGGTTGATGAAGATGCCTTCTTTATTTTGCTTGATTTGTAGACTAAGGAAAAACTTAATCTTTCCCATCATGCTCATCTCAAATTCCTTAGTCATACATTTGGTAAAATCCTTACAAAGAGATTCATCAGTAGCACCAAATATAATATCATCAACATATATTTGTACAATGAGTGTGTCTTGATTGTGCTTTTTGACAAATAAAGTAGTGTTAACCTTCATGTTCTCAAAATCATTTTGTAAAAGAAATGAGTTAAGCCTTTCGTACCAAGCTCTTGGAGCTTGTTTAAAACCACATAAGACTTTAGTTAATTTATAAACATGATTTAGAAAAATATGAGTTTCAAAACCTAGAGGTTGTTCAACATAAACTTTCTCCTCAATGAGACTATTTAAAAAAGCACTTTTAACATCCATTTGAAAAAGTTTAAAGTTCGTGTGACATGCATAAGCTAAGAGAATCCTAATGGCCTCTAATCTTACTACAGGGGCATAGGTTTCATCATAATTAATGTCTTCCTCTTAGTTGTACCTTTTTTCAACCAATCTAGCTTTGTTTCTAGTAATGAAACCATGTTCATCTAACTTATTCCTAAACACCTATTTGCATCCTACAATAGGGTATTCCTTAGGCTTAAGTACAAGTTCTTATACTCTGTTTCTCTCAAATTGGTTGAGTTCCTTTTGCATGGCAATCACCCAACTTTCATCATCAAAAGCCTTATCAATTGATTTTGGCTTAAATTGAAAAACAAATGCAAGATTATTGCTTAAAGCATGAAGTTGAGATCTAGTACTTACTCCCTTGGATGTATCACTAATAATTAGATCCTTTGGGTGATATTTTGAGAATCTCCAATCCTTAGAAATATCTTAAGCTAGAATTTTTGCTTGTAGTGGTTGAGATTCTTTTTCTCATTTTGATGACTTGTTTTCACTAAGGTCTATAACCATTTCTCTTAATGTTGACTCTAACACCATTTTCTCAAAGTCACCTACAAGTCTATCGATAAAAGAACCTTTTCCAAGATCAAGTTTATTAGATTTATCAAACACAATATTCATTGACTCCTCAACAACTACTGTACTTTTATTGAATACCTTATAGACTTTATTAAAGGTAGAATAGCCCAGAAAAATACCTTCATTTATCTTAAAATCAAATTTTCCAAGGTGACTTTGGTATTTAAGATGTAGCATTTGAACCCAAATACTCATGGGTATGACAACTTAGGTTTTCTACCATTCCAAAACTCATAAGATGTTTGATTGAGAATGAGTCTTTTAAAAACATGATTAGTAATATAACAAGAAGTATTGATGGCTTTGGCCTACAAGTAATTAGGCAAGGAGTACTCAATCAACATGGTTCTAGCCATCTTTACTAGTGTTCTATCTTTCCTTTCTACAACACCATTTTGTTGTGGTGTCCTAAGAGTTGAAAAGTTTTGAGAAATCCTATTTTCTTGGCAATAAGTTTCAAAAGATTCATTTTGAAGTTCTTTTCCATAGTCACTCTTTATAGAGTAAATATAAGTAACCTTTTTCATTTTGAAATCTTTTTGCAAAACTTTTAAGAGCATAAAAAGTATCATTCTTATGAGCTAGAAAGGAAACCTAAAGTAATCATCAACTAGGAAATATGCTTAATATTTTCCACCTAAATTAGCACTCCTAGAAGGTCCAACCACATCCATAAGGATAAGTTGAAGAGGTTTAGATGTACTTACAACACTTTTTTCTTTAAATGAACATAGATGTTTCCCTATTTGGCATGGTCCACATGTCTTGTCCTTTGAGAATTTTAGCTTAGGAAGACCTTCCACTAGCTTTCCTTTAGATAGGATTTGTAGGAGCTTCATGCTAGCACAACCAAGTCTTCTATGCCAATGCCAAGCCTCATTGCTAAGGGACATAAGACACTTAAAAGATTGGTTAGCCAAATTGTTTAAGTCAATTAAGTAGGTATTGCCTCTCCTTTCACCCTTAAAGATTACCCTTTTATCCACCAAAGTGGTAACCCAACACTCTTTAGGGTCAAAGGTGACTTTGTTACCTTTATCACAAAATTGACTTACACTAAGCAAATTATGTTATAAACCATCTACTAGAAGAACATTATCAATAAGTGAACAACCATTCTTACCAATTGTCCTAATGCCAGTTACCTTACCCTTGGCATTGTTCCTGAAAGTGACACTGTCACTTTCTTTTTCTTTTATGGCTATGAATAGCTTTTTGTGGTCCCATCATATGCTTTGAGCATTTACTATCCACATGCCAATCATTGTCTTCATTAGTGGTTGCCATACAATCCTACATAACATAAACAAATCACTTTTGTTTAGGTACCCAAGCATACTTAGGTCCTTGGGGTTAGGCCTTGAAGGGTTCTCTAATTTAAGGTGTGCCATCCTAATATAACAAAAGATGCGTATATGACTAAACTTCATGTAATAATGATATTAGAGTTTAGACTTGTGAATCTTTCTCCTATACATAGGTTTGGTATGAGTAGGGTTTTTCTCATACTATGATGATGAGAGTGTGAGCATGTACATGAATGATTAGGAGTAGAAGAGAATTTTTATTGTATGTTGCAATGAGCATGTTTCTTCTTATAGATGAATGCATGATTAGCCTTTTTAGGCTTAGGCTTTGAGCGTTGATGTGTTTTTCCCTTGCCCTTAGGCATTGGTGGCTTAGTTCTTTGAGCACTCTTTCTCCCCATTACCTCAATAGTAGATGTTTGGGGTGCTAAAGCTCGAATGAAAGTAGTGAGAGAGGGTGTAGATGATGAGGAGGCTCCATTGAAGCCAAGACTATGTCTTACTAGGGGAGGTCTTTGAGATACAATTAATGTATGTAAAGCTTCATTCCCTTTGTGAAACTTAAAAATGGAATTTCTAAGCTCAATTACCTTTCCTTTTAAGGTACCATTTTCCTTTCTTAAGGAGTTTAGAGCAGAGGAAGACTTAGTAAGACTTTCCATAGATTTTTTAAGTTCTTCATTTGAAGTCCTCAATTCACTTATAAGCTCATTTAATGAGTTAAAATCATTTTCTAATTTTAAGCATTTCTTTTTATAAGTTTTCATTTGTGACTTATATTTGTCATATATCAAGGTAAGAGATTTTAATAGCTTATCATCTACAATATCTAATGCATCATAATTTTCACAAGAATGGGGTGAAGAACTTACCTCATTAGAAAAGTCATCTTATGCCATGAAACATAGATTTGCCACTTCCCCGTCTTCATCCTCCTCACTAAACCTATCATCCCAAATAGTTTTGAAGCTTTTGTTCTTTTCTTTGTCCCTTTTCTTATTTTTTGTTTTGTCATTCTTATCCCCTTACCCTTTCATCTTCTTTATCTCCTTATCTTTTTTTAAGGCTAGCTCATAAGTAAGAATCTTGCCTATGAGGACATCTGTTGACACTTTTCTAATTTCTAGATTTGACTCTTATATACTATATACCATGGCACCAAACTTCTCAAGAGGTAAGGATTTAAGTATTTTGGTGTTTACTTCATGATTGGTGAGTATTCTTCTGAATTTCTTCGTGTTTGTGAGGATAAATAGAAGTCTATTTGTCATATATGTGATGTTTTCATTGTCTTTCATCATGAATAGCTCCCATTCTATCACATACATCACCAATCCACTAGATTTCACCAAGGTTATGCCTTCATGGTAATTCTCTAATGCTTTCTAAATTCCATGGGTTGTGAGGCAATGGTGAACTCTTCTTATTTGTTCCCTTGATAAAGAACTAAGAAGGATCGTCATTGCCCTTTTGTTTCTTCTATTCGATCTTCTATGAGCTTCAATCCATTCTTCTCTTGGGATTAACTCTTCACTTTTATTAACCACCTTAGTAGGAGGCTTCCATTCTTTTGCCATAATATCCCAAAAGTCCACCATATCACTATCCAAATATATTTCCATCCTATATTTTTAATATGTATAGTTGGATCCATCAAAGTATGACTGGAGATGAGTGTGGATTGCTTCTTGTGCAATGTGTCTTTGCTAACTCAATTAAGAGTTTTAAAGAGAACTCGGCTCTGATACCATTTATTATACCTTGAGCACCACGAAAGGGGTTTGAATTACAGGGAATTTTAAAAATCTGGAGGGAAGATAATGAATTTGGAGATTGAAGGAGAAGGAGAATAAATAAACACATAATGTTTTATAGTGGTTCGGGTGTTAATAAACCCTACTTCCACAGCCTAATTCTTCACAATTGGGTATTCTAATATCACTAAATTATGTTGCCAAGCTCACACCAAACTTGTACACATTGTGTTTTATGGCTCACACATAACCTTACAACTTGTATTTTAAGGCTCATACAAGGAAACCTCTCAAATGTTTTCACAAAGGCTCACACTTAACCTGAATAAGAGTTATACAGCTAGGCTAACTCTTAAACCTAATAACTATGGTGTTTAATGCTTACACCCAACAATATCAAACATATATAAAGAATTTAAGGTTGAGAAATAAAATTGCAAGAGTTTGGTTGGTAAAGTATTTATAGGCAATAAACACCAAAGAGATGTTACAAAGAGACTATGTCTAAATCTCTAAGGTAAACTAGGTAAATTTTGCATTAAATGCCTGTTAAACTAATTTCGCAATCCTTATTGGCATTTCACAATCGCGAATTTCCCTTTTGAGCTAAGAAAGTTGAAATTGTGGTAGAAAACCTCATTTGTATCTAACAACTAGTCCTCATAGCTTGTTATTATTGGTCTTTCAAGAAAAATAGCCACTGCTTTCATCCAACCAACCAAAAGTCGCGATTGCGATTAAAGTTCTTCTTAGATGTGACAGTGACTGCGAATCCTTTTATTTGGTAAGGAGAAAATACTTCAACAGGTCATGGTCTTGAAAGCTATTTCACCTTATGTCAATGGTTATCTTGGACACTTGGCAAGTTTTGGTTGTGGACTTAGCTTCCTCTTATGAACTATAATGTCACAATCACGACTAGCAACTCGATTGTCACTGTGAATCAGACTATATGAAGATTATGTCTTTCTTGGCAAGGTCACAACTGTGATTTGTCTACAAATCCATCTGGTTTAAGTTCATTTGTTCTTGTTGCAAGGTCGAGGTCATAATTTATAGGTTCTTGACTGCAAATTGGTATGCCTTTCACTTTGTTTGAGATTTAGACTCTTATCCAACTTACAATGCAAACCTATCTTAAAACTACAAAATCAACCCTTAGAAAAGATGTTATAACTTTTCAATTTTACATTGTCAAGATTAAAAGAGACCTTTGACCTAGGTTTGACCAACTTAGTCCAACATACTGTTTATGGCTAACACAAAACCTTACAAGAATTTCACACATTAAAAACTCACTTTAAAAACAAAACCTAAGTGTTAAGGCTCACACTTAACCATTTACAACCAATAAATGCTCCAACAAATAAAGTACATAAGTAATTAAGAGAGAGAGGCTTGAGAAATCTTTTTTCAAGAGTTTGGGCATAATACATGAATGTTCTCTTGCATTTCAGGCCATTTGGTGGAGTATTTATAGATTATTATAGGCTTAATTTGTTCATAGATATTTGATGAATTTTGAGCTTTATTTTTTTGTCAATTTATGTTGAAATTAAGTTATTTTCGATGTTTTGGTGTTATTTCTCACATTTGGATGTTTTCTAGGTGTTTTAGCAGGTTTGGAGCAAATTTGGACCAAAACGGGTAAAGCTAGCAACTTCAAGAACCATGCTAAAAATTTAGATGTGCAAGAGCAATCACATTATGTCATGACTTGAGTTGGAGACTACGACTTTTTTGAGGCCTAATGAGAGTCGCAGGCTATGATTGAAGTCACGACTTGTGACTTGAATGTGTAGAATATTGCTTTTTAACCTATTATTTAGGTCCTTTGAGGGAGTATTTAAAGTCGACACCTAGGCCTTTCAAAGAAGTCTTTCTAGGGACCCAAAAAGGAAGTTTTTGAGAGAAGAAAATAAGAAAAAATACATCTCAATGCAAGATCAAATATAAAGGTCAAGAAATCATTAGATCAAAGTAAGAGGAAATGAAGAAGATCCATCAGGACAATTGCGAGATTTCATCTTTCCTTCTTTTATTTCTTTTGTTAAGATGATGTTATTACTTTGAATTTTTCTTGTGTTATTAGTATGTTAGGCTAGATCTTTGATCTAAGACATTGATGTAGACATGGATAACGATTGATTGATATAAGACTTCAATGATTATGTTACAATTTTGTTCATTAGCAAGTGAATGATTTTTTTTATCTTAATGCTTGTGATTGCTTGATCACCAATTACATAACTTGTGTTTTATTTATAGTTTGCGAGATTATAAATTGAAATATGCTTAAAATTGTTTCCTTTAGGTTAATTGATGAGTAAAGATACCCACTTAACCTATTGTTATCATTTATAGGATTGTAATGTATTTCTATTTAACATAGAGAGATCGATCTAGAGAGATGGTTACAAATTAAGTGACTACTTGAGAGAGAGCCTTAATTACTATAGAGACATTTAATACTTGTAATTCTTAATCTAACACATCATAAAATAATTAATGATTCCATGATTTTCCATTAGTGAGATCAAGTGTTCTGAGTGTTTATTCATAAGGTTTTCTTTCCCACTTGCTTGTGTCTTTTTGTTATTCCATTATTAATTTAGTTTATTTTTCATCATGTTAGAAGTGTAGATTACATCTTAATATTTCAATTTTTAGATAAAAACAAAATCATTATATTCTAGTATTCATTGTCATTATCTTTATGTGATGATACACAGTTGTGATCTATATTACTTTGATCATAGTCCTCTTGTGAGTATCTAACAAGGTGGGTTTTAAGGGATAGTTTAAGGAGAAAAGATAATAAGTAAGAGTGATTGATTTATATTTAATTATGAAGTTAGATATGGTTCAAAGAAATTGGTGCAATTGCTTGGGATATAATTCTTTAATATTAGAAGCTTTGATTCAATTCTTAATCTAGAATTTTTCTCTTCTTTTGGTTTGATTTTAGGTGTAAAACTTCATCTTGCATGTGAAGGACTAGGAGTATAGATTTAAAGGAGCAAGATATTAAACCTTTAGATCCTAAAATTGAAGAACTCTTAGAGCAAGCATAAAGAGACAAAGATTGGTAGAACATAATGAAACAAATCTAATGGCAAACAATTAAGAGAATGTGAGGCCTATAAGGGACTATGGTGTTCCATTGCTTAATGAACCATAACTCAAAGTTACTAGATGAGTTGTCAATGCCAATAACTTTGAGATCAAAACTGTTATCATCCAAATGGTGTAAAATAATTAGTTTGGAGTTTTACCGCATGAAGATCCACACATTTAGAGAATAACTTTTTTGGAGATTTATGATACTTTTAAGGAAAATGGAGTTTTAAATTATGTGACCAAATTTGAGATTGTTTTCCTTTTCACTTAGAGATAAAGCTAAGTCATGGTATCATTCATTAGCTCTAAGCTCAATCAGTATGTGGGAACAACTATCATAAGCCTTCTTTAACAAATTCTCTAGCAAAAAAGGCCAAGTTAAGGAATGGCATTTTTTCTTAGGCTAAAATGGAAGGAGAATCTCTCTATGAAACTTGGGATAGATTTAAAAAGTTGTTGAGGAAGGAAGTGTCCTTACCATGGTTTATCCAAATGGCTCATCCTATAAACTTTTATAATAGGTTGAGCTCCATTGAGGAGTACCTTAGATGTTGCTACAAGTGGAGCACCTATCATTAAGATGAAAGATGCAACCTACAAATGGCTTGAGGAGATGATTACTAATTGTAATCAATGGCCAATTGAAAAAGCTATGCCAAAAAAGTAATGGGAGTTAAGAGGTTGATCAACTAACTATATGCAAGCTTAAATATCTAATATATCCAAGCAAATTAATGCCATGAATTACAATACTAACTCTTCACCAATAATGCAAATCATTTCTTGTGAGCTTTAAGGAGGATGTGATCATGTGAGTACAAAATTGTCAGGTTGGTAATCTATTTAATTCTTTGAATATCGAGCAAGTGAACTTTGTGGAAAATTTCAATAATAGATAAGGCAATAATCCTTATTGTAATTCTCACAATCCTAGTTAGAGAAATCATCTAAATTTTTCTCAGACTGGGAACAATGCCTTAAGACTACAACACCCCTAGGATTTCAAGCATGATAGTAGTAGGAAAAGAAATCAGGTTTGGAGATTATGATGGAGAAGTTTATTATCAAGACTAATAAGAGGATGGATGTATAAGATAAAACCCTGAAGAGGTAAGATGCTAAAGTTTATCAAATTAGTAAACATGATTCTTCATCTATTCATTCATTAAAGGTACAAAGGGGACGATTGGCAAATGTTGTATCATCCAAGCATATGGGAAATTGCCCTCTAATTCATAGGTAAATCCTAAGGATCAAGTGAAAGCCATCACTTTGAGAAGTAAAAGAGAGATAGAAAATAGAGTTGAAGAGCCTAAAAAGCTAGAAAAGGATGAGCCAACTCAAACAGATCTTTTGGATGAATTACATGATATGAAGGAGGTAGAAGTTCACCCTTTACTACCAAAGTTGCCCATCAAGACTTTCGAATATGTATCGCCCATGCCATTTCCTTAAAGATTAAAGATTTAAAGAGATGACAAAATAACTAAGGATTTTGCCAAATTTCTTAAAGTTTTTAAGAAAAATTCACATTAACATTCCATTCCTTGAAGCATTAGCGTAAATGCCTCCCTATGTCAAGTTTCTCAAAGGCATAATTTCTAACAAGAAGAGGCTTGAGGAGTGTAAAGTAGTGATCCTAATGGAAGAATATAGTGCCATCTTACAAAACAAAATGCCTCAAAAAGTTAAAGATCTAGGGAGTTTTATTATACCTTGTAAAATAGATGAATTATAATTTCATAAAGCTCTTTATTATCTTAGATCTAGTATTAATTTAATGCCTTTAGCTCATTTTAAGGAATTAAAGATAGGAGAGCTCAAGGAAACAAAGATATCTTTGCAATTAGCAAATAGATTGATAAAATATCTTATAGAAATTGTTGAGGACATTCTTATTAAAGTGGACAAGTTCATTTTTGTAATAGATTTTATGGTGCTAGATTTTGAGGAAGACTATGAGATACACTCATCTTAAGAGACCATTCTTAGCCACTAGAAGAGCTATTATTAATATAGAGCTAAGAAAACTAACCTTGAGAGTGGGAGATGAACAAATGGAATTTGATGTGTACAAAGCCATGAAAAGACCAATGAGAGATGAAAGTTACTTGAATGTAGATGTGGTCGATCACTTAGTGAAGGAGGAGATGATGGAGTAACTTCAACATCATTAAGATCTAACTGTAGGGGAAACTATCAAAGAGGAAGAAACCAAAATCACATCTTATAATTCTTTTTTTCCTAATGTTATTCACTATCACTCCTCCAAGTAAGAATTTGAGGGACTTAAAAAAATCTTACCAGAACTATTTTATTTCAAGTCACCCAAATTACACCTAAAACCTCTTCCCATTCACCTTAAATACACTTATTTAAGAGAGAATGAAACACTTCCTTTGATTATCTCTAGCTGATTATCCATAAAGTAAAAGGAAATATTATTGAACATGCTTAGAAGATGAATTAAGCCATTGGGATGGACTATTGCCGACATTAAAGGAATTAGCCTTTCATTGTGCATGCATAAGATCCTTATAGAGGACAACCATAAGCCATCAATTGAACACCAAAGGAGGTTTAATCTAAAGATGAAGGAAGTTATAAAAGTGGAGTTCTAGAATTATCTATCTAATTTCATATAGTTCTTGAGTGAGCTTAGTGTAATATGTACCGAAGAAAGATGGATGATGGTAGAGGCTAATGAGAATAATGAACTCATCCCTATGAGAATGGTCACTGAATGTAGCGTTTGCATGGACTGTCATAAATTAAATGCCATAACAAGAAAAGATCACTTTCCCCTTCCTTTCATTAATCAAATGTTAAAAAGACTTATTAGGCATGTTTACTATTGCTTTTTTTTTTTTATGGATATTTAGGTTATAATCAAATTTGTATTGCTTTAGAAGATCAATAAAAGATGACTTTCACTTATCCTTATGGGACTTTTGCTTGTAGAAGAATGCTTTCTAGTCTTTGTAATGCACTAGCCACTTTTTAAAGGTATATGATGGCAATTTTTTAGACTTAGTAGAATATTGTGTCGAGGTGTTCATGGTTGATCTTTCAGTGTTTAGAGATTCCTTTGATGAATGCTTGGATAATCTTGAAAGAATGTTAATGATATGTGCAGAAACTAACTTAGTGTTGAATTAGGAGAAAAGTCACTTTATGGTGCAAGAGGGCATTATGCTTGGACATAAAATTTTAAGCAAAGGAATTAAAGTTGATAGAGCAAAGATTGAAGAGATAGAGAAATTACAAACATTCGTTATAGCTATTAGAAGCTCACTTGGTCATACGAAGTTCTATAGGCGATTTATAAAGGATTTTTTTTAAAAAAAAATCTCTAAACCTCTTTGTAATTTATTACCTGAAGATGCACCTTTTCATTTTTATAATGATTGTCTTAATGCTTTTAATAGGTTGAAGCAAGAGTTAATTTCAGCACCAATAGGGTAAGACCGAATTAGAACCTTCCTTTTGAACTCATTTGTGATGTGAGTGAATATGCAATGGGAGCAATACTTAAGCAAAGGAAGGATAACAAAATTCATTTTATACATTATGCTAGTCAAGTTCTTAATGATGCACAAATGAATTATGCAATAATAAAGAAAGAGCTACTTTCCATAATGTTTGTATTTGAGAAGTTTCGCTCCTATCTCTTAAGCTCCAAAGTGATTGTATACACAAATCATATAAGAATCAAATACTTGCTAGTGGAAAAGGATGCCAAACATTGATTAATTTGGTAGGTCCTATTATTGCAAGAATTTGACTTGGAAATTAAAGATAACAAAAGGAGTGGAAATTTGGTGGTGAACCATCTTTTTAGACTAGAGTAAGGAGACATGAAAAGAGGTGCACAAATTGATGTTACATTTTAGATGAACAACTCTTCAAAATAGTCAAGGTGGAGACTCCATGGTATGCCGACATTGTGAATTTCATAGTAAGTGAGGTCATGCCATATGGATTAACATAACAAAAAAGGAAGAATTTCATCCATGACTCTACGTTCTACTATTGGAATCACCCATTCCTCTTCAAGGAGTGCTCTGATGGAATGATAAGAATGTGTGTACCATATGAAGAAATCATAAGCATCCTTGAGCATTACCATACAAGAGAATGTGGGGGACACTTGGGATCAATAAAAATAGTTGCAAAAATACTCCGAAGTGGACTTTATTGGCAAATAATGTATATATATGTGTTCATTCGAGCGACTGATGCAAACGCATAGGGAACATATCTAGGAGGGAAGAAATGCCACTAAATGTAATGATGGACATGGAATTGTTTAAAGTTTAGGGTTTAGATTTCATAGAGCCTTTTCCTACATCCTTTAGGAATCAATACATCTTTGTTATCGTCGACTATGTGTCGAAATGGATGGAGGCTATAACCACCCTAACTAATGATGCAAAGGTGGTGATCAAATTCCTTAAAGGAACATCTTCATAAGATTTGGTGTATCATGAGCCATAATTAGTGATAGAGGTATTCATTTTTGTAATAAATAGTTTGAAGCACTTTTAAAGAAGTATAGAGTGCGTCACAGAATTGCTACAACTTATGACCACTAAACAAATGGACAAGATGAAATATCTAATTGAGAACTTAAGTAAATTTTAGAGAAAATATTCTTAAACTTGTGGAAGGATTAGTTTACCAAACTAGATTATACATTATGGGCATATAGGACTACATTTAAAGGACTAATAAATATGCCTCCATATTGTCTTATCATAAAGGAAAATATGTCATTACTGGTTGAGCTCAAACATAAAGCTTATTAGGTAATTAAGAAGCTTAACTATGATTTGATAGAATTAGGTGAAAAATGAGTACTTCAACTTAATGAGTTGGAAGAGCTACAGTTGAATTGATATGAGAATGCCATGATCTACAAAGACAAAAACAAAAAACTGGCATGACAAGCACATTATGCAACATAATTTTCAAGAAGGACAATAGGAATTACTCTTTAACTCTCGATTGAGGATGTTCTTCAAGAAATTGAAGTTTAGATGGTTGGGGCCTTTCACTACAATCAAAATTTATTCTTATGGAGCAGTTGACAATAAGAATAAAAAAGGAAAGGTTTTCAGGGTGAATGGACAATGTCTTAAGCCTACTATAAGATAGAGCCAAAAAAGCATGAAGAAGTCCTTTACTTCACAACCAAACCATACTAAAAATAGAGAATGGTCAAGCTACAAGACCTTAAAATAGTGCTCTTGGGAGGCCATCAAGTTTTAAGTTTCTTATAATTTATTTAGTTTTTATTAACTTAGTTTTAGTTAAATTTATGAATAAAGTTCCTCATCCATTTGATAGGTTACAATAGAGAAGATGAAAGAAAAAGGAGAACATTCAAAGCAAGTAAAGTGAAGAAAATTGCCCAATAGGGATGGTAGCAATTTCATTTAGTAAAAATGTGCATTATAGGTTACCTGTTATTGGCCCTTGAGCACCAAAGAGGGGAGTTGAATTGGTGGAAAATTTAAAATTTAGAGGGAAAGATTTGATGAGATGGAAATAAAAGATGTAAAAGAAGAGTTGAAGACACAAGTTTTTATAATTGTTCTAGTGTTAACAAATTCTACGTCTACTCTCCAATTCTTCAAATTGGGTGTTCCACTATCATTAAATGGTGTTTTCAAACTCACACTAAACTTTTACACTTTGTGTTTTATTGCTCACACACAACCTTACAATTTGTGTTTCAAGGCTCACATATAATATCTCAAGTTTTTTCCCAATGGCTCATAATTAATCTATACAAGAGTTTTACAACTAAGCTAACTCTTAATCCCAAAACATTGGTGTTTAATTCTCACACCCAACAATAATAACTCACATACTAAAATTAAAGGTTGAGAAACAAAATTACAAGAGTTTGATTGTATCCAATGTTATTCTCTTGCATGTAAGTCCATTTGGTAGAGTATTTATAGTCAACAACTACCAAAGAGACGTTATAAATAAACTATATCTAAATCTTTAAGTTAAATGTTTGTTACACAAATTTTACAATCGTGACTGGTCATTGTGGTCCCGATTTCTCCTCTTGCACAAAATTACTAAAATCACGGTAGAGAATCTCATTTGTATCTAACCACTGGTCCATGTGGCACACCACCATCAGTATTCTAAGAAAAATTGTTATTATGTTCTTCGAGCCAAATAAAAGTCACGGTCACTATTTATTTTCTTCTTAAGCGTGATGTGGCCACCGTGAATCCTGTTGTTTAAGAAGGAGATGTTGCATCATCAAGTTGCGGTCTTGACTAATATTTTGCCCTCACAAATTATGATACACCAATGGCTCTTTAGGACACTTTGCATGCTCTGATTGAGGACTTGATTCCCTCCAAGCAATTGTAAAAGTTGAGGTCGCGAAGAAGGATGCGACTTTTGCTGCGAATTCTTCTGTTTCAACTTTTTCAATTTCTTGGCTAAATTGCAGTTATAATTTCCTTCATGAATTTGTCTAACCCAACTTCATCCATTCTTCTTGCAAGATAGTGATTACAAATTTGAAGTTCGCCACTGCGAATAGGAGGCCTTTCACAAGACTTCATACTTAGACTCCTATTCAACTTTCAATGCCAACCTATCTAAAAATTTGTAACATCAACACTCATAATTGATGTTAAAACATATTGATCTTAATTGTCAAGATTAAAAGAGAGTTTTAACTTAGGTTTGACCAACTTAGTCCAATAATCTCTCCCTTTTTGATTTTGACAACTTAGATTGATTTTCCAAGGCATAAAGAATGCATATGTGTAAAGTTGAGATGGTTATCAGTTTAACCTTATAGTGCAATTAAACTAATTGAAGTTAAATTAATTGAAATTGCTTCCCCTCAAATTATACTCCCCCTTAATCGTAGCATGCAAATTTACTCTCTCCCTTTGTCAAAATAAAAAAGAGAGACCAATGTAATTGTAGGGACAAGTATAAAGTTATGCAAATAAAGAATATCAAGAACAATTATAGGGGCAACACAAATTTCAACTTTTGTTAATATCAAAGAAATCAATAATAAAGTTAAACATAGAATGAAAACTTGTTAGATCACATACTTAAGCCAAAAGACAAAAAGACAAAAATGAAAAAGAATTACAAGCCTAAGAAAAACTAGAAAAGTGGAGAGATGTCATCATCACTATCTCCAAATTCTTCACCTCCTCCTCCTTGTGCCTCATTTCCTTCTTTTTCTTCTTGATTCTCTTCCACTAGTGGGGTATCTTCCCATTCTTCAAAATTAGAAAGGTGACAAAGTGTTACACCCACCTTCTCTTATAGATTAACTAAGTCACTATGAAGGTGAGAAATAAGAAGAAATCTCCTTTTAAACATCCTTATCACCTTGTCTAACTTCTTGTTGATAGAAGGGAGAAAGATTAAGAAGGTTTTGGTTTGGCTTTGGGCTTAGGATATGGAATTAGATGGGTACTTTTATCTATCACAGGCCTCTTCCTTTTTGAAGCATGAGTGGTTTCTTGCTTCTTTGCTCCAAGAGATCCAAAGGTATTCATATATGTATCAGGATGGATTGCCTTAGCATTAATCAAATAGGGCAACTCAAGGAAGTTTTAAGAGTGTAAGCATTTTTTTGGTGAGAAATTTTTCATTTTCCTCATTTAGGGATCCCATAAAATGGTATATGGTTGTGACATAAGAAGGGAGGAGAAATTAGCTTTTAGGTTTTGTACTCTTATAAATCAATTAATCCAATAGGTATCGGCCTGTTTGAATTGGCTTATTTTTGGTAAGACAAAAAAGAAATGTAAGGTCTTTCTGGGAAGCTTTTTCATTCCCATCCCCCCTAGCATTAATAGAGAAGGTGATGATTCAGTGAAGAAGCCAATTAGTAAGGGTGTTGATATATTTGGCTAGAGATGTTTTTGGGTCATGTCTAGTCTCAATGGAAATCTCTGACCAAAATTCAGAATAGATTATATCAAGTGCAGAGATAATGAAAGGAACATTATCTCCAACTTGAAGGTTAAAAAGAGTAAAAAGTTGAGCAAAGGTTATAAAATTGGGGTCCCCAAAAACCTTAAATACTAACCTATACATAATTGCTTTTGATTCAACCCTCTTGCTCAATGTTACAGTGCATATAAATTCCTTGACAATCTCTTCATAATTTAGTTCATCCTGAAGATGAATTCGTTCCAGCTTAGGTTAGAGAGAAAGGCATGGATTTCCTCCTTGATTCTAAATGATTCAAAGAGAAAGGTGAAAAGGATTTTGTCGGCTTGGATAATTTTGTTGGAATTTCTTTAAACCTCTATTTTTCTTACTTTGTTATCCCTTTCATAAGGTAAAGTAGAGAAGGGCCTTGAGGTTGGGCAATGCCCTTCCATTTCTCTGCTCTAATTAGTTTCTTGGGTGCCACAAAGGATTGGAGTTGAGAGAGTTTAAAAGGATTGTGAGAAGAGAAGAATGATAAATGAAAAGAAAAGGAAAAAGTGGAATAAAGGAGTGTTAGGATGGCTTAAGTAGGAAAAAAATTATAAAACATAGTAAGAAAATAGTAACATAAGCAATAAATGAGGAGTAGAAACCGATTGACAATCAAATCAATCAATAGTTGGCTATTACCATAATCAATGATCGCGACCACTAATTATGAATTTTGTGAATAACGGATAAGATTTGCTTAGAAAATGAAGGAGTCAATGATGAACAAATTTGAATTTTGAAAAATTCACGATGGCGATCTAAAATCTCGACAAAAACTTGAAAGTTGACAAAAATTTTGAGAAATGCCTGTAAATGGCAACTGCGAATGGATAATTATGATCACAAATTACAATAAAAAATAAAAATCAATAAGAAACAAGAATTGGCTTTTGTAGATGTGATCAACTTAATGTAATGATGATCAATTGAAGCAAATTGGCATAGAGAAGCACAATTGCATAATAAATTAATACATCCAAAGCATTCAATATACATTATATCGAATATATCATTCAATTAATCAAAATTGACAAACACAATAAAGAATATAAAGTGAGATCAATTTTCACTCTAGGGAGCTTCCATCTAGCATCTCTAATTCCCTCTTGATAAAGTTCATCCTTTCTTTGTTAAGGGGTTTAGTGAAAATGTCCCTAAGTTGATGATTTGTGTTAATATGGTTACTTCTTAAATATTGGATGAGATTCTTTAAAAGATTTATTGCATTTGTGTTGTTACATTTGATATCAACATCTTTGTCATAATCCTTGAGTTTTTGTTTCATCTAAAGACCTTGGGTGCAACAATAACCCGTCACCATATATTTCACTTCGGTGGTGGATAAAGCAATCGAAGCTTGCTTTTTGCTAAACCAAGAGAATAAACAATCACATATGAATTGAGAAGTTCTAGCAAGAGAATAAACAATCACCTATGAATTAAGAAGTTCTAGAAGTGCTCTTTCTACTTAATAAACTATCGGCATAATCCGCATTCGAATATCTAAGAAGACTAAAAGATGAATTCCTAGGATACAATTATTCTAAATGCAACGTCTCATCTAAATATTTAAGAATCCTTTTGACAACATTTAAATGTGATTTCTTAGGGTAATATTGGAACCTAACATTTATGTAAACACCAAACATAATGTCAGGTCTAGATGCAGCAAGGCAGAGGAGGGAGCCAATCATACCTCTATACCTATTTTCATTAATTGCCTTACCTGATTCATCTTTATCAAGCTTAATAGTTGTACTCATTGGTGTATTTACTACTTTGCATCCATCCACGCCAAACCTCTTGAGTAGATCCTTTGTGTACCTGGTTTGCTTGATGAAGATGCCCTCTTTTGTTTACTTGATTTGAAGACCAAGGAAAATACTTGAGCTCTCCCATTATGCTCATCTTAAATTTTCTAGTCATACACTTAGTAAATTTTTCACAAAGAGGTTCATTAGTAGCACTAAATATAATATCATCAATATATATTTGTATAATCAGTGTCTCTTGGTTGTGTTTTTTAATAAATAAAGTTGCATTAACCTTGCCTTTTTCAAAATCATTTTCTAAAAGAAATGAACTAAGCATTTCATACCAAACTTTTAAAGCTTATTTCAAACCATATAAGGCTTTAATTAATTTGAAATCATGATTTGGAAAAGTATGAGATTTAAAACTAGGAGGTTGTTCAACATAAAATTCCTCGTCAATGAGACCATTCAAAAAGGCACTCTTTACATCTATTTGAAAAAGTTTAAAATTCATGTGATATGCAAATGTTAAAAGAATCCTAATGGCCTATAATCTTGCTACAGGGGCAAAGGTTTCATTTTAATTAATGTCTTTCTCTTAGTTGTAACCCTTTGTAACCATTCTAGCATTATTCCTAGTAATGAAACCTTACTCATTTAAAACATATTTGCATCCCATAATAAGGTGTTCCTTAGGCTAGGAACAAGTTTCCAAACTTTGTTTCTCTCAAATTGGTTGAGTTTTTCTTACATAGAAATCACCCAACTCTCATCATCAAGAGCCTCATCAATAGATTGTGGCTCTAATTGAGAAACAAATGTAAGATTGTTATCTAAAGCATAAATTTGAGATCTAGTACTTACTCCTTTGGATGTCTTACCAATGATAAGGTCCTTTAGGTGATGTTTAAAGAATTTGTAATCCTTAGGAAGTTCTTAAACTCGATTTCTACTTGTTATGGCTGAAATTCCTTAACTTCTTATGATGACTTGTTATCTTTAAGATCAATCGCCATTTTTTTTAGAGTTGAACCAAGCTCCAATTTGTCAAAGTCACCTGCATGATTATCAATAAGAAAACTTTTTCCAAGATCAAGTTTACTAGATTCATCAAGCATAATGTTCATCGACTCTTCAACAACCATTAAACTTTTGTTGAATACCCTATAGACTTTGCTAGAGATGGCAGCCCAGAAAAATGACTTCAGTTATTTTTGAAGCAAAATTTCTAAGGTTGTCCTTAGTATTAAGAATGTAGCATTTACACCCAAAAACTCTAAGGTATGAAAGCTTAGATTTTCTACCGTTCCATAGCTTATAAGAAGTTTTTTTTAGAATGAGTCTTTTGAAAACATGATTGGCAATATAAAAAAAAGTATTGATGGGTTTGACCCAAAAATAATTGGGCAAAGAATACTCATTGAGCATGGTTCTTGCTATCTCTACTAATTTCCTATTTCTCCTATCTACAACACATTTCTTTTGTGGTGTTCTAGGAGCAGAAAAATTATAAGAAATCTCATTCTCTAAACAATAAGTTTCAAAAGATTCATTTTGGAATTCTTTTTCAAAGTCACTTCTAATAAAAGAAATGAAGTAAGCTCTTTCATTTTGAACTCTTTTTGCAAAACTTTTGAAAGCATAAAAAATGTCATTCTTATAAGCAAGAAAGGAAACTCAAGTAAACCTAGAGTAATCTTCAACTAAGACAAATACATAATACTTTCCACTAGGACTAGTATTCCTCGTAGGTCCTATTAGGTCCATATGGATTAGTTGAAGAGGCCTAAAAGTACTTACAACATTCTTTGCTTTGAAGGAAGTTTGATGTTGCTTCCCCATTTTGGTAAGGACCACATGTCCTGTCCTTGGAGAATTTTAGCTTGGGAAGACCTTCTACTAGATTTTCTTTAGATAGACTTTATAGGAGCTCTATGGTAGTATGACCAAATCTTTTATGCTAAAGCCAAGCTTCATTGCTAAGAGACACAAGACACTTAAAGGATTGGTTAGCCAAATTGTCTAAGCCAATTAAGTAAGTATTGCTTCTCATTTCAACCTTAAAGATTACCTTCTTATCCAACAGGGTGGTAACCTGACATTCTCTAGGTTCAAAAGTGACTTTGTTACCTTTTTTACAAAATTGACTTACACTTAACAAATTATGTTGCAAAACTTCAACTAAAAAAACATTGTCAATAAGTGAACAACCATCCTTGCTAATTATTCGAATGCTAATTACCTTGCCCTTCGCATTGTTCCCAAATGTGATATTGTCGTCTTCCTTTTTTTTATGGCTATGAATAGCTTTTTGTTTCCTATCATATGCTTTGAGCACCTGCTATCCATATGCCAATCATTATCCTCATTATGGCTGCCAAAAATTCCTATAAAACATAAACAAATTTTCTTTGTTTAGGTACCCAAGCATACTTGGGTCCTTTGGGTTTAAGTCTTCAAGGGTCCTCTAATTTGAGGTGAGCCTTCTGATTATAGCAGAAAATGTTACATAACCAAAATTTTTACAATAATGACATTGGAGCTTAGACTTGTGAGTTTTTCTCCTATACACAACCTTAGTAAGAGTAGGGGGCTTTCTCATACCATGATGGTGAGAGTGTATACATATGCATGAGTGATTGCAAGTAGAAGAGAATTTTTTGTGTGGGTTCAGGTGAGCATGCTTCTTAGTGTATATGTATGCATGGTTAGCCTTTTTAGGCTTAGGCTTTGAGCCTTGAAGGACCTTTCCCTTGCCCTTGGGAATTAGTGGCTTAGGGCTAAGAGCACTCTTCCTCTCAGTCACCTCAATACTTGAAGTTTAAGGTGTTGATGCTCTAATGAATGTTGTGAGAGGGGTTGTAGAAGAAAAGGCTCTATTGAAGCCTAGACCATGTCTTGCTAGGGGAGGTCTTTAAGATACAATAAGTGTATCTAAAGCTTTCTTCCCTTTATAGACCTTAAAGATATAATTTATGAGTTCAATTACTTCTCCCTTTAAGGAATCATTTTCCTTTATCAAGGAGTTTCGAGAAGATAAAGACAAAAAAATTCTCTACAGATTTTTTAAGTTCTTCATTAGAAGTCCTCAACTCATTTATAAGCTCATTTAAGGATTTAAATTCATCCTCAAGTTTTGAGCATTTCTTTTTATAAGTTTTTATTTGTGATTTATGCTTATCACATGTCAAAGTAAGAGCTTTAAAAATCTCATCATCTATGTCATCACATGCATCATAATTATTACTAGAGTGAGGAGAAGAACTTAGTTAATTAGAAAAGTCTTCTTGTGCTATGAGCAGAGATTAGCCACTTCCTCATCTTCATCTTTCTTATTAGAGATGTCATCCCAAGTGGCTTTGAAGCTTCCCACACTCATAGCAGGTCACTTCATTAGTCTTTTCCTTGAGGTTAGGAGATGTCTTCTTAAAGTTTCTTTTATCCTTCCTTCTCCTTATTAGCTCTTTTGTCCTTCTAGAAAGCATGACTATCTTTTCCTCTTCTTTTTCACTATCATCTTTATCACTTGAGATAGCTTCCATCCCTTTATCTTTGGTTAAGGATTTATAGGCCAGGGTCTTCTTTTCTATTTTATCATTTTTATCCCCTATGCAACGACCATTTTCATTTACAAATCATGGAATTCATGTCTAAAATTATATATGCATAAAGGTTGATTCATCATATATACACAAACGAACATGCATTTAATGTACATATGTGTTAACTAATGTTCAACGCTAGTGAGCAAAAACTAGTTTATGTCTAGATATATGTACATGATACAAGGAGAGAGAGAGAGTTGAAATTCAGTTGATGACTTGTGCTCTATGTGTCTATATGCAAAACTCTATGCTCCAAAGTTTTCAAACCCTATGCTTCAATGTATGAAAATTATAATTGCAATTTGGTGAGTCACGACTCAATGAATATAAACAATAATCAAATTCTTATGGCACAACCAATAATCAAATATCATCATGATACATTACAAGTATAACAATTGACTATGCAAGTGCAAATGCAATAGACTGATTTTTGTCGTGACCTTGCAAAGTAAACATTGCTCCCAAGAATTCATAGGTGTGGATTCCTTCTTATGTCATTGGTCTTTTCTCACTCATTTAAGGTTTTGATTGAGATCTTGATATGATACCACTTGTTGGCCCTTGAACAATAAGAAGGGGGGTTGAATTGATGAGAATTTAAAATTTAAAGGGAGGATTTGATGAGATGGAAATAAAAGATGTAGAAGAAGAATTGAAGAGACAAGTTTTTATAATGGTTCAAGTGTTAATGAACCCTACATCCACTCAATAATTCTTTCAATTGGGTGTTCCACTATCACTAAATGATGTTTTCAAGCTCACACTAAACTTTTATGCTTTGTGTTTTATGGCTCATACACAACCTTAAAATTTGTGTTTCAAGGCTCAAACACAACCTCTCAAGTGTTTTCTTAAAGGCTCACACTTAACCTATATAAGAGTTTTACAACTAAGCTAACTCTCAAATCCAAAACACTAGTGTTTAATGCTCACACCCAATAATAACAACACTTATACAAGAATTGAAGTTTGAGAAACAAAATTGTAAAATTTTGCCTATATTTAATGTTATTCTCTTGCATTCAAGTCCATTTTGTGGAGTATTTATATGCAACAACCACCAAAAAGACGTTACAAATAAACTATATCTAAATCTTCAAGTTGTGCTAGACAGATCTTGTATTAAATGTCTGTAAGACAAATTTCACGGTCGTAACTGGTCATTCACGATCACGATTTCTCTTCTTGCACCAAAATTACTAAAATCGTGGTAGAGAATCTCGTTCATATGTAATGGCTAGTCCATGTGGCATGCCATCATTGGTCTAGTCATTATGTTCTTCGAGCCAGATAAAAGTTGCAATGATGATTTATTTTCTTCTTGGGTGCGGTGGCCACTGCGAATTCTTTTATTCAATTAAGAGATGTTGTTTCATAAAGCTGCAATCTTGACCAATATTTTATCCTCTCGAATTTTGATATACAAACGACTCTTTGGGACATTTGGCATGCTTTGGTTGAAAACTTGATTCCCTTTAGGCAATTGCAAAAGTTACGATCGCAAAGAATGATGCGACTTTCACCACGAATTCTTTTGTTTCAACTTCATTAATTTCTTGGATAAGTCGTTGTTGCAATTTCCTCTGTGAATATGCCTAAACCAACTTCATCCATTCTTCTTACAAGATAGCGGTCATGAATTTGAAGTTCACCATTATGAATTAAGAGGCCTTTCACAAGACTTAAGACTTTGCCTCCCTTTCTCAAGACTTAGACTTAATGCAACCTATCTAAAAATATGCAAAATCAACACTTAAAATTGATGTTAGAACATATCAATCTTCATTGTCATGATCAAAAGAGAGTTTTGACTTAGGTTTGACCAACTTAGTTCAACACTTGTCAAGAATTTATGCACTAAAATATGTTGTGAATGCCTACTAAAATGATTTTCATTTTAATTCCAAGTGAAAAATAGTTATAAAGATGAAGATTAATAGTAATTTTGTAAGGATAGGTGTGTAAAAGCTTTTAGGTATTTTAGAATTACTTATTCCGTAAGGATTACGAGGAGATGTCATCTATAAATAGAGGAGGAAGAAGAACAATCACTACCTCTCCTACCACCAAAGTTAAAGTTGCCCAAACCAAAAATCCCATCTCTACACACTAGAATATCCACCCCAAAATGAGTAATAGCTTTTTATCACTATCATAGGGCCTTTTAAGAAGAAAATAAGATCTCATACTCTTTTAGGAAAATTCTAGCAATGGGGTGTAAAGAAAAGGAACTTCTATTGATAATAGAGTTAGAAGACACTACTTTTAGTAAGGAGGAAGAAGGAATAAAACCAATGGAGATTTGCACTTCATCACCAAAAAGAGGAAGAAAATAGCTCACTAAGGCAAAAAAGGGAAAAAGGAAGACTAAGGAAGAATTAAATTTGTGTTTATACTCTGGCATATAATCCTTTAAATTTAATTTTTTAGGCTCAAAAGCTTTACATCAAACTTTTCCTTTATATGTTTGTTTTCAATGTTTGCTCACCTTTGATTAAGATCTAATGAATGTAATTTTCATTTTTCAATGTGTTTTGTGTTAGTTAATGTTGATTTCATGTTTAAAGTTTGATTTTAATTGGATCATGCAATACAAACGCCCCAATTTCATGAATTTGATAATTAATTGAGCATTTGGAAAGTCTTTAATGATATTATGCAATGAAGGGATAAATTTTATAAAATTTAGGACAATAAGCAGTGGGCTCTATTGCACCCATGACTGGGGTTACGAGTTGTGACTAGCCCAAGTAAGGCTTGAGTTGACTCGAGTTGCGAGCTATGACTGGGTCTCGCTCCAGATAGGAGCGTAGGTTGTCATGTTTGTGACATGTTTCATGTGTCACAGGCTATAATAACCTCATGAATTATGTTTTTAAGAGGATTTTCAACCTAATTAGAAATTTAAACATTCCCACCTAAATCCCAACCCTTTTGACCTATAAATAAGCTTTGTTTCTTCTTAACTTCACTCATAAATTCATACATACACTCTTCCAAAAGTTTGAGAGCAAGTAGAAGTTTGAGAGCATTAACTTTTGTCCCAATCTTTCAACTTTTTTTTTTTCTTATTTACTCTTCCAATATTACCACACCACACTTTCATATCTTTCATCAATTCAAGAAGTCTTCAAGAGTATCTTCATCAAAGCAAAGGGGGAATGACAATTAAAAGGTCCAAAAGATATCTCATCAAAGTATGTTGTTCCCTTTCATATTTATAATGATGAAGAAGGTAAGAAATTTCTCTCTCTAGAAATTAGAACACATGTTGCATGTAGATGTTTGGATGAACTAACTCTAATGCAACTAAAAGTCACAGATACAATGAAAGATCTCTTAGGTAGGTTGGGGGTGGGTAAAGTTTGTTTTCACACAAATCCCATCTTGCAAAAGACTCGATCTTGAGTTCTTTTCAGTACTACATTTTGAAAATGAGCATTAGGCATCCCTTGTCTTTAGACTTTTTGGCAATCAATATACAATTGGTCAAACCACCAAGAAATGGGCATTTAGCTTTAGTGCTAGAGCATTTTGGGAAATAATTTTGGGTTAAGATGGAATAAATTTTCATTAATCCTTAAGTAAGGCCATAAAAGATAGTGCTTGATGATTATTCATAAGTTTTTGGCTTATGCAATCTTTAGGGAATTAGAAACATCTAAAGTATATAAATAAGAGACTTTTCTTATGTGGTGTGCTCACAATAAGTTAAAAGTCTCAACCATACATCACTTTTTTTAAAAATTGGCGGTGTTAGTTAAAAAGCCTAGACAAGTGGTAGGATTGGGACATATAGAATAGGTTTGGCAAATATTTTTATGTGTTTTTGACCTAAATGAAATAGATGAGGAAGCCCTACCCACTATAACATATTTTCATCTCATTAAACTAGAGAGGATAAGGATTGCAACAAGTAAATAAGGAGCACTAAATTTTACAAAACAAAAGAATCAAGAAGAAGAAGTTCAAAAGGGGAATGAAGAAGGAGAGCAAAAAGACATTCCCATAGTTTCACCTTTTAATACTCCTCCACAAGAAAGAGGTCATTGTGCATCTCGAGAGGTGCCATGAAATCCATTTCTTCAAAAACTAAACACTATGGATGCTATATAAGCATGCATGGAGAAAGTGAAAAAGCATTAAGACTATAAGATAGGGCAATACTTTGCAAGAGCTAACATTGATTTGCCTTCTCCATCAGATACACCATGAAACACTTTATCTTAGAATTATCTTTTGGTTTTTATCATTGTTAATGTTATGTTCTTCTATAATATGTTAAACTTACTTTCTTATTTTTTATGTTTGAGGTTTGAATGTTGTAAAGTGCATGTACACCATCATGATGCATTTATGTTTATTTGGCACAAATGATTTATGCATTGGAGTACAAATTTAATGGGATTTTCTTTTACATGCTCTAATTTTAGTTAGCTTTTAATTTGTTTTTCTTTAATCTTACAATGGCTACTTAATCTTTCTTATTTTTTAAAGTGTTAGTGAGAATGTAAGCTAAAAGCATGAAGAGATTTGGATACAATCAACCTTTTACCATGATAAGAGGGGAGTATTTCTTTTTATACAACCTTTTTTGTCTTTTGTGTCTTAAAATGCACATCATTGAGGACAATGCCATATTTAAGTGTGGAGGGATATTATGATTTTATGTTTAGACATATATGATGCTTACACCTATGCATAAGGCAAAAATGGATAAAATTTGTATGATTTTTTCAAGAAATATGTAGCTTAATTAAACTTTAATTGGTAATCATTATGAATTATCATAAAACAAATGCCATTCTAGGGAGATGGTGAGGAGGGTTCATTCATAAGCTAATTATCTTCGGGTATATCAAATGGGGGGTTTATAACAACCATGCACGAAGCTTGTGGAGCCATTAACTATAATAACAGTTTCAAAAACTAGGAGCATGTGGAAGCCAATAGTACCTTAGAATGGGACTCTCTCTTTATTTACATTTATTTTTCAAGGAAGAATATACGTCCCAAAAGAACATGATTAGACATTCCATTTGTAAACATAATGTTATCCTACTCCTTTAAGTGCAACTATCCTATGTACACAGTTATATATTCCTCATTACTTGTAATGTTAATATTTCTCTCCATGTTTGTATTTCTAAGTTTTATGTAAATACTTATGTACATCACTATTTGATACAAGCATGGATGGCAAGCCCAAAAATCCACTCCAACTTTAAGGACTTATTATAAGATGGAGGCACAAAAAGTTTAAAAAAAGCAATTAGAGCTTTTATGCAAAGTGGAATTTCACTTGGATTAGCCTAAGAAGACCAAAGGATGCATAAAGCCTAATTACAAGATGTTTGAAACTTTGACACTTTAAATATTGCAATTAGCTTAATCCAATGGGGCCTAACATATGGACATGTCCAAGTCCCATTAGCATTTAGGCAAAGTAAAGAGAAAGAGACCTATAATGCATGCATATAGAGATTTGGACAACAAGTCAAAGATCTTTAAAGATTTCCCTATTGGTTGAATACCTTACCAAAATCTAGTTAGGATCTTTTGTAAGCTTTTCATGCTTATAAGCAACTTAAAATAAGGTGTTTTAGCATTAGGATGTTGCCTTGGCCAAATAAACCTTGGTCAATTATATTATTTCTTTGCTTTCCTTATCCTTTTAAGATTTGTAAAATTGGTTATTTTTTAGAAGGCCACCATCTTAGTCGAATCACTTAGAGATTTGTTAGGTTTTTTCTTTAAACATTGTAAGGGTTATATAAGCCTCCCATTTATCCATATTAAGCTAATTAATAAATTATTCTTTTAGTTATAAGCTTTTTTGAGATTGTTTTCGCTTCTTGAGTTCTTAAAAGGACTTAGTGAGATTATTGAATGAAGACTTAATAACTTTATAAACTTGTTGATTCTAATCTTAAATTAGCTTAGTTAATTTAGGGTTTCAATTAACATAACTTTAAATCTTTATAATTTAGGTTGCTACAAAGAAGTTTTATCGAGATCTAGTTGGGATTTGAAGATCAAAACTCCATGGCTTGATGCTTGCAAGATTTGGGACTTGTTTAAGTGTATAAGTGAGGATCAATCCAACCTCTTTTGTATCACTTCTGCTCTCTATTAAAGGGATTTTTTTGATCAATTTGCATTTTGTCTTTAGGTATGCAAAGAGTTCCTTTGTCTTAAGTACCTAAATTATTAATGGAGCCAACGATGCCACCCAAAGTCATAGAAAGGATAAGGGCTGACCTCAATCGCATAATGGAGGAAAGGATTGCCATCAAGGTGAATAAGTGTTTTAATAAAATTTTGAAGAAGAATGACGTATCAGCTAGTAAAATTGAAAAAGGAATAATGCCCATGGAAACATCCTTACCTGCTGTCATTAATGATGATTTGTTTGGATGAAAAAGTACCACAAGGGCAAGCTGTCAAAGAAAGTAGGGAGTACTATTATAGCTTGACAAGCTAATGAAAAATGAGAAAGAAATTGTTTGATTTGATGATCTCGCAAAGTAGTTACAGAAGATCCAAAAGACTCTAGGCATTAGAAAAGGGGACTGATATTGAGTAGTTGCTTGTAAGCCTAAGCAACTTCTCACTAATTTTTGGATGCCTAAACTTTTGAAGTTCACTAGAACCAAGATGCGACCAACCACATCCATACTTGTAAATATTATGCTTGAGTTATTTGAGCTATCATTAGAGGGATTTATAAAATTTGGTATTACAATCTGTTTAAGACGATCATGGGTGACCTCTATAAAGGTTATAGTTATTGGTTATGTTATTAATCCTTGGGAAAGCTTAGACAAAGAAATTGGGGAAGTAAGGAAATAAAGGATGATTCAACTATGGAAAGAGCGTGATGAGGAAAAGGAAGAGAATCAAGTGAATCATACAATTAAAAGTAGGAAATATTATCTAGACAATAAGGCCCTTAAGTAGCCAATAGTTGAGAAAGAAATGGACATGCTCGTGTTAAAGGAAAAGGAGAAGGATTATCCTATTAAAAGCAATTGAAAATGATGTTAGCCTAGATTAATGTGTGGGAATTGCTCATTATCTCTCAAAAGCATAGGCGACCAATGATTAAAACCTTATCGAGCCTAATCATTTCCAAGGAAGCTACATCGAAAGACATGATGGCCCTGGTCACTAATAGGGAAAATTATAAATTTTGATAAGGACTTACCACTTGAAGGAAGAGATCATAACCTAACCTTGTTCATTAGGGTTAAAGGGAAGATAAACCCTATATGTAATAGTTGATGATGGATTCAAAATTAATATTTGATCCCTAAAGTTATTGCATAAATTTGGGGTGACAACTAAAGATTTAAAAGCATCAAATAATATCATTCGAGCTTATAATTATAGTAGAAAGTTCGTTATAAGTGTGTTCCAAAGCATAGTGAAGATTGGGGTTATGGAAGCCATGATGGAGTTTATAGTGCTAGACATTCCTATAACCTTCCCGTTGTTATTGAGGAGGCCATGGTATCATCCATTAGGAGGTGTACCATCTATCGTGCACTAGAAAGTCAAAATTCCTTATAAGAGGGAGATTTTTACCATTTGCACTGAGGTGAGGGAAATAGAGTCTATTTTGAGTGTGGTTATTCCACATCTTATAGGCTTTTAGGTTCTAGGGTTATAAATAAATGGGTTGATCCAAAGGTGGCAAGCTTTATGAAGAACATGAACTTTTTTCCAAGTCAAGCGTTGGGTAAGAACTTAACAAGTGTGCTAGAATTTTTAGAGATTTTAATGCAGACCACTAGGAAAGGATTGGGTTACCATGAAAAAGAAGGGAAACATTTGGTATGAGATCTATGAGATCCTTTATCTAAATTCTTTGTGAAAGAAGGAGAAGTGGTTAGAGAAGTAAAAGAAGAGGTGGTTAGGGAGGATGAGCCTTAGTCAAAGGCAAACTCGATACCTTCTATTAAATTTAGTTAAGAAGTGTGGAAGTTGGCTATTGAAATTACTATGATTCATCTAATGAAGAGAATGTGAAGAAGAGAAAAAATGGTCAATCTGTAGTCTTGTATGACCCTCAGACAGTTTGGCTAAAAATAGATAAATTTGATAAGGAACATGAATAGTATTTATTAGACAAATAGTTTTAGGAAATAGAAAAGTTAGTTAACGGAAAACAAGTTGCTTTGATAGAGCTGGAAGTTTATTATAAAGATCTAGAATATTAGGCCTAATGATTTTGCAAAAGGAAAATATATAGGTCTTAACTTGGCTAATATTAAAATTATGATTGTGAACTTCACTGAAGATGTGGAAGAATGTGGGGGTACATAAGGTAGTTGGTTAAATTAGAGAAGGCTAAGATGGAGGGGATAATATTATGGGAAAGCTTCATGAAGGTTGAACTTGGAGATAATTAGATAATGCAAAATTTTGAAGATGTTGTAAAGTTCATGACTAGTGATAAAGGTAAGAAAGGAACATTCTTTGAATAGGCAAATAACAATTTAGATGCTACAACTGAGGCAATAGGCGAAATGAAGGGTAAAAAAGAGTAGGATATAAAGAAGGCTAATGTTAAAGAAGTTATAATGATGTTTCTTGAAGAGCCTAACTTTCCTGATACCTTTAATATTATTGTCTCTAGTCTTTTTGATGATGATGATGTATTTATTTCCAATTTTAAGGTAACAAATGATAAGTTTGCTTACTTATGTAAAGTGCTTCTTAATGGTAGCATGCATAGCATGCCTAATTTCATGAGCATATTTGATATTAATGCATACCATTGCATTTAATCATGGCACATAAGAAAATCTAAAAATCTTGCTTCTTGCCAACAATGTTATGCTCGAAGAATGAAGGAAGTTTGAGTAGCTACTTTTTTGTTGTGGCATATAAAGATAAGCGAAGGGTTGATTAATAGATAGCTAAACATAAGATTCCAACTTACCCACATATGAAGCTAGTGAAATAAAAGCTTAGAAGAATGAGGTCAAAATAGGCTCAATTGGTGAAAGAGGAGGCGACAAAGTAATTAATGTTAAGTTCCCAAAGATAGTTGACTACCTTGAATGATTGGTTAATATAATGTTAATACCGAAGAAGGACGAGAGAGTGAGGATGTGTGTGGACTATAAAGATTTAAATAAAGCGAGCCCTAAGGATGATTTCCCTTTGCCTCAATAGTCATTTATGGACAAAGGATCCACACATTCTCAGCCCCTAGATGAAAGATTGGAAGCACTTGAGCCTTAAGGATGGAGAATATACTTTAATGGAGCAGTGAACAATATTATCGCTACACCAAAAGGAGGGTTGTTCTGTATGACTAAGAAAATAAACTTCACGATATCTCACAATAACAAATAACATGGTCGAATATGAGGTTTGTGCGCTGGGGTTGGAATTGTTAATATAGATGAAGGTGTGGACAACTAAAGTATTCGTGGACTCATTATTAGTTGTTTCTTAAACAACTGAGTGGGAGTTGAATGAAGAACATTTGAGCCCATATTTAAACATTTGAGGAGATTGACCTAGAATTTTCATAGGATCATATTTCACCATCTTTCGCAAGAAGAGAATGCAATGGTTGATGCCTTAGCCATGTTAGTTTCTATTTGTGATGGGCCAGATAAGATACCAATAAAGCCACTAATTACACTCAGGTCCACAATGTCATGCCATGTTGATGAAAAGGAGATGCAAGTGTTTGCAGAAAACTATCCATGGTATTATTATGTGTAGAGATAAAAGGTGGTGAATACCCTAAAGGATCTAAGAAAAAGGATGGTGACATAATTCAAAAACTAGCCTTATAATTTATGGTTTATGATAGCATGGTGTACATGCATATGCTAGATGGAGTTCATCTAATGTGTTTGATAGAAGAAGAGGAAGGCAGGGTTATGGAAGAGGCACACACAGGGGGTTGCGACCCACACTTGAATAGAAAAGTCTTAGCTAGGAAAATCCTGAGGATGGGGTATTCTAGACGACCATGGAATAAGACTATGTCAAAATTACCATAAGTTGCCATAAATTTCAGAGTCATGGCATCCTCAATATTTGCCTTAGATAGAGTTGCAAAATCTGACTTCACTTTAGTCATTCGTAACATGGGGCATTCATATGATTGGGGAAATCAAACTAGCATCTATATGGAGGCATAGGTATTTTATGGTTGTGGTTGACTATTTCTTTGAATGGGTGGAAACCAAGTCTTTTAGCAAGCTGACGGTAAAGTAGATGGCTCGATTCATTAAAAAAATGATTTGTCATTATGGGGTATCGCATTATATTATCATATATAATAAAGTTCACTTTTAGGATGAAGTCAGAATGATATTAGAAAGATACGGGGTGACCCACCATAAGTCATCGCCTTATAAATCATAAATAGATGAGGTAATTAAAACAGCAAGCAAGAATATTAAGAACACCCTTGCATTGTGGAAACTTATAAGGACTAGTTAGAGAAATTGCCTTTTGCATTGTGGGATACCAAGTCGCAGCTAGAACATCAACTGGAATGACACCATACTCCTTAGTGTATGGGATAGAAGTAGTGTTGCCAATTGAGATGAGGATGAAGTCTTTATAAGTGTTAGTTGGGATAAAGATTGGTGAGCAATAATGGGCAAGAAGTTAATTTGGCTAGCCAGCTTTATTACATGAGAATAGGTTGAAGGCTCTCTACCATATCCATTTTTACTAAGCTAGGATGGTGTGAACCTTCAACAAAAGAATCAAGGCAAACATAATAAAAGTCAGTGATTTAGCGTTGAAGATAATGTAGCCATAAGTTTAGGATTATTGGGAAATGTTGAAAACAAATTGGGAAGGTCCCTACATGGTCAAACATATTTATTCAAAGGGTGTCGTAAAGTTATCGGATATGAATAGGAATGAATTCATTGATCTAGTAAAATTGGCTAGACTAAATAAATATTTCGTGTAAAGAAATGAGAAAAGTAAAATAAGTCTGCTGAGTTCAAAACCAGAACGGGTAGCTTAGGGAAAAATTAGAGCATAAAAAAGAAAATTGAGCTCCTTAAGTAAAAAATCTAAAAGGGCGCCTTAGGTAAAAATTAGGGCATGTATATATATATATATATATATATATATATATATATAGTGTGTGTGTGTGTGTATGTATGTATGTATAAGTAAAAGTCAAGAGAGTGCAGATCACAACTAAGGAAGCCAACAACAGAAAGACAGGACAAGGAACAATAACAAGGTGGTAAGGATGAAGAATAAATTTTAGCAAGATAAAGACGTTGAACACGATAATCAGATGATCTAAAGTGTCATTATAAAAAGCAGTGATTATGCATTTAATTAATATCTAATTTGCAACTTGTAATGATTCATGACAGGCAAGTTGTCAAAAGGAAGTATAATTGAATAATAGAGGTAATCTTTGTCAAACATGTCTTTATACTACATGAAATATAAGAAGTTTTTTCTCCTATGCTCATTATTGTTATTATGAATGTTTGATGAGAATCCTATGCTACTAACTGTTGTTCAACTAAGCCTTAAAGTCAACATCATCAGAGGTAGAGACCTTGACCAAAAAGATGTGGTGGATGTGGCTATCGACCTAAGTAGCCTCTACTTCATTGAGGATTGGTAAAGGATGGAAGAAAGTCCAACGCATCTTGTATACACCTAAACTAATGATGGAATCTAGTCAAATCATAAAAAGTGCTAGATGATAGAGTTGAAATAATCACGCTTCCTCTATATGTACTCAATGTGATGCTAGTCAGCATCCACAAATGATAAGTATAGTGGATATTAGAGTCACTTATGTAAGAGCCACTTAGTCCATTCAACCATAGCGGACAAAGGCCTTAATATACAGTAGTTTAAGTGATGCTATGAAAAATAGAGCCTAGCCTCCATAGTAAAGGCCTTTAGAAAACCCAATTTCTTTTACATCCATATTTGAAAAAATAATCAATAAAAAAATAAATAAAAGAAAAAGTAACAAAAAAGAAAAATTATAAAAGAAAGCTCGATAGGTTGAAAACTAAAAGGGTTACCTAAGAAAAAATGAGCAGTCCACTATTTTGAAAACCCAAAAAAGTCAATTTAGGCAAAATTTAGGGTGAAAAAAAAGGAGGAAAAAAAGGAAATTGATAAAATAAATAAATAATATTAATAAATATGGGCAAATAGAAGAAACTAATACCTGAAGCAACAATGGATTCCTAAAGAAGGACTCACTAATGCTAAGAGACACCTTGTCCAAACCCATGATAATTTTATAAAGGATTGCTGAGATTGGTGTCTTCCCTAACTCAATCTCTTCTAAAACAACAATGGATTCTTAGAGAAGGACTCATTAATGCCAAAAGACACCTTGTCCAAACCCATGATAGTTTCACAAAGAATTATTAAGATTGGTGTCTTCCCCAACTCAATCTCTTCAATAGAAGGCACACTTACAAGTCAATCTCTCCTTCATCCCTTATTTAAATTTTAAATTTAATATTAAATTATTAATATTATTTACTTATTTAATAATAATAATAATACTTAATAAATTTAATTATTTATATTATTTTTTATATTATTAATTTAATATTAAAATAAATAATAAAAATTCTCCTATCAAGATGTCACCAAAATATAGGCTTATAAGGCTCAACCAATACCCCTAAAGGAATGAAGGGTGAGAAATGGGGATGGGAGGACCTTTTCTTCTCCCAAAGTGTATATGGGTATCTCATCATGGTATAAATCAAACAATCCCATTGTTTTTCGGATACATGGGTAAGCCAGGTATGGTAGTACGATCTAGTTAGCACTTGTGATATGACAGTTGAGAATGACATTAAATTCTTTAAGCAATAGGCATTTCTCAATATCCCTAAAGTGGAAAGAGTAGGTAGTAGGATCCTAAAAGCCATTGTTGCCCAAAGAAAAACCATGTTTATTCAAATGAAGGAAAGGTACCAAAGGGCTTTGAAACTGGCCCAAGGCAAGTCAGACAAATTTTAGGGGAAAGAGACTTCAAACATCCTTTGGCCATGTTGAAAAACATAAAAATGGCTTATTTGGGCATCAAAATTGAGGAGGGAAGCTTTATAGAGATAAGGAAGGTGAATAGTTCGCGACAACTATATATGGTAATGCTTGGCTATACAAACATCTTAAGTTATCTGTACAGATGAGTATTGACATGTAGAGATAGTTTAATGGTCTATACAACCCACTTTTTCTATAAAATTTTTAGTAGAGTCTCCCTTACATTTTGGGCATATGAATCATTTTGTACCTATTTAAAGAGATATGTATATGTGCAAATATGCAGAAATGGCATAATCATCTATTCATATCATAGTCAGAATATCATAGCCAAGAAAATGGGCTTTTTTTCTAGCAAAAAATATCTGAATTCAACTAAAATTGAGGCAAAATCACCTTAAAATATTATTTAAGATCTTAACCATCCAAGTAACATCTAAAAGAAAGGCCTTAAAATTTGTGCAAATAATCACCATACAGTCTCAAAGTATAAAACGGTTCTAGCATAAAGAAAAAGAAAATCCTAAAAACTATAAAGCATTAGTGGTTGGCTCAATCCTCATTCTCCTCCTCATAGGTACCGATGCATTCCTCCAACTCTATATGGGCTTGTTGCTCCATTTACACCATCCAGGCCTTAAGCTTTGCCAGCCAGTTCTTTGTCTCTTATAGAGCCTAACAATGAACTACCTCTTATAAAATGCGTAAGGGTTAGGATAGATAGGCCATGAACACACACTAGCACAATCATAACCATGCATACATAACTTGCATTTCTTCATTTTACTAACTTGGACCTCTTGGGTATGTTGAGTGACAGTCCTCTTGAGCACACTTATTAGGTTGAATATAGCTTAGGCCTAAATGTGAGGAATCTATAAATAAATATCACATCAACATCAATGATTAAGAGCAAATTTAGAAATACACAAAGACCATGGAAAAAATACTGCTTACATTAGTAGTGCCAATAAGCTCAAATGTGCTTGTCTACCTCATGTTCTCCAAGGCCATCATTGAACTAGTAAGGGAGGCTACACTTGTCTCAACCAAGCTGTTAGAGAAGGGATCGGGCTCACCAACCATGATCATTTCTAGACCACCAACCTCAGTAGTGTGAGCCCATTTATGCTAGTGATGGTAAGAACATGCTCTGTAGGCCTCCATTTTAATTGAGCATTGTACCAAAGGAATCGCAGTGTAGCACCATCCCTATATAGGCTTCATGGCACAAAAATGCCCAGAAAACCACCTTGTCCACAAGAATTATCCTTAGTAGAGCTTAGCCATCCAAGTCTAATACTTGATGCCACTAGCATTGAGTTGCTCTCCTAGTCCGAACATCAAGGTTCATTAGAACTCATCCTCCTTTAGGTTCACCGCCTAAAATATAACCTGTAAAGTCCTATTTACTAATCATTTCTAAAGTAGATGCATTAACTTATTCATAGGACATGGAATAATAAAGTGACACAACATCATTAAAATTCTTTCATGTCATCCATTGTCATTAAAAGACCTTTCTACAATTATAAAATAGTACTTATCTTGTATCATAACATAGTAGCTATTTACAACAAAATATACATGGCTTAACAAATTAAAATGCTAATAAATTGTACACTAGCCCAACCTCTATCAAACTGTTAGATAACAATATCAAAATGCAAATTGGATGCAATCTTTAGTCTACTTTTCCTAAAAGAAAATTTAATGTAATGGAGTGAGCTTGCATACTCAGTAATTAAACACATAATGATACTTTAATCATAAATAACATAACAATCATTTAAATATAAATAACTCATCATCACATCCTTGCACGAAATAAAGAGTTTTTACTCTTTAATGCCACACAAACTATCAAATATTGTTAACACACAGATTGTTATATATTGCTGCCACACAAGCTATATATATCATTGCCACTTACGCTATCAACTGTTGTTGCCACACAGGTTATAGATATTATTACCACATAGGCTATCAAATGTTGTTGCCACATAGGCTATCATATTTGGTTGCACACAGGCTATGGATATAATTGTCACACAGGTTATCAAATGTCGTTGCCACACAGGCTATTATATATTATTGCCACATAGACTATCATATATTATTGTCATATAGGATATAAATCCTTGCCACATAGGCTATAAGATTTTGTTGCTTGCTCAATAACATCAAGTATTAGTCTTTCAACAAATCACCTATAAATCCAACAAAATTCCGGCAAAATAATGATTAATAACAACACCTATAAACCTTGGCAAATCATATCACAAAATACTTTCATTTCCAAGTCATAATTCATCAACGTCTCATGAAAATAAATAATTCAAAAGTATAACAATCCTTTCATTAGTGTGTTCATCAATATCATCTTATTAAATAACATTTCATTCCATTTAGTGTACGTTCATGGCATTTAACAAATAACATGTTTAGCAACATTAGTTATTTACTTACCTCCTCTTATAAGCTATTATGCTATGGATGGTCCCAGCTTATTCCCAATATTATCTTCAATGCCTTGAGGACCTATTTTAATACACCAAATCAATCCATGATGACAAAGTAAGATTTTCATCTTGCTATGCATATATGCTTTAGTAAAATATCATAACCTTAGTAGGCTATTTCTATAATCACTTTTTCTTACAAATCAAAATGACCTTATTATTTTTTTTCAATTAAACTAGACATATATGAGTACAACATATCCAAAATTTAGTCCAAAATGTGTACTACATTATTTATGGTTAACTTTACAAATTTGCCCTATTTTAGGTGTAATTATTCACTAAAAAGTCCCATAAACTTATCCATATCTCACAACCTAAAAGTCTAATTTAAATAGTGATTTACATCCAATTAGTTAACATATAAATGAACATTTTCCATGTTTCACGCATGCTCTAATTCAACTTCTAAGGTCCTCAAATGAAATGATCAATCTAAGACTTTGCAGGCACAAGTAGGTTTAGGATCAGCCCCAATCAAGGAGCCATATCTCTTAGCACACAAAATATTAAGTAAAACTAATTTACAAGAATTTGGATAAGATATAAGGCTACAACTTTCATATTTTTCTCTTCACCTAATTCCTATTCTAACCCCATGAAATTATTGGAAAATAGAATTGAGAGCTGAGCATGTTTCAACAACAACCAGTCATAATCAAGAAACATACCTATTCACACACAACTTATTTAGCAAAAATGTTTTACAAGAATTTAGATGAGACATAACCCTACAACTTTCATACTTTGCACTTTTCTTAATTCATCTTCTAATGTTATGAAATCATGGGTACAACAGTCTAACCTAAAAACAAAATTAAAGGAATTCAGCTCATATTCATTATCAACAACTTCTCCACATGAATGCTAACTACATTTACTTTATCACACCTACTATTTGCTCATGATTAACATGCCACAGAGGAGAAATTTCATGAGAGAACAAAAATGAAATTGCGTACCTTTCACCAAAACTAGAAAACCTCTCAATTCTTCTTAGTTAACTCAATTTTTCTTCCTCTCCTTCTTTTTCTTCTTTTTCTTCTTCTTCTTCTTCTTCTTCTTTTTCTCCTTTCTTTCTTTCTTAGCCCCCTTCCTTCTACTACACCTCCTCATGTTTTTGCCTCTCTAATATATTCCTAAAGGAAGAAAAATTTAATTTATATACCTACCTTAATAAGACAAAATCATAGTGGCTTATTCCTATTGGTTGGAAGCTCAATTTTCCTTTTTTTTTTTGTCCATCTTTTTCGCTTCTTTATCACCTTTATCCATCTACTAATCCTCATATGCTCCTTATACTTTAAATAAGTTCCAAAACACCATTATTTAAAATACTATAATACACAAACAACATATGATAATTTGTCATGCCAATATGCAATCATCATATTCATATTCAAATGCTTCAAATGCAATAACGTAAGTGTTATTGTCATGCTTATGCCATGTGATGCATATATTTAAATATAACATAATTAAAATGCATATGAAATGGGTTGAGGATGTTACATAAACGAGGGCAGATGTTGAGGCATTAGTCACGTGTTTGGCCCCTCAATGCCATTACCTTCTCCTCGAGATACAACTCTCGAATTGAAGGCTCTACTAACAAGCATTTCTCAAAGGATTGATCCTCTACCTCAGCAACCTCAAGCTGCATGTATTAGCAGACTTGCTCTAGTGTAAGCACAATTGCAAGAAAAAAAAAAAAAACCTCATCACTTAAGTATTAAATATTCAACCATAATTTAGAAATAATATAAGAACTAACTATTAATTTTGTTTTATGGATCAAACACACCTGAGTCGTGGTCAACATATTCAATGATTATAACAAACCTCAATGGACCACTCCTCATGATGAGCAAAGCTCCACTTTGTGAAGTGGAGATAACAGTCCTCTATGTCCTATAAAGGATTGTTGCCTACCAGCAACCCTAGCTTTATAGCCCACGCCTATTGAAGATGCAACATTAGCTAAACAAAAAAGCAAGGAAAATAAATAAATAAGTAAAATCAGGAAAGCTTAATAGGTTAACTACCTCAAGCGCTCGTCAGGCGCTGCCCATGTAGGACAATCCGTGACAACATTAATCAAAATAGTGGTATAAATGAGCTATCATTGTAGAGCCCAAATCAAAATGATAGACTAACCCCAAGTCTTTGAGAGCTGATAATAGACAAATATCAACTGCATTCGTGGGGTTGGAGAATAATGTCCTGAGATACTATACAAAAGGAAGTAGTGAGCCACCTAATTTATCAACTCCTGTAGGTTATCATTAATAATAGTAAAAACAACTTTCTTCAAGCTAGAACACTTAAAGGCAAGCTAACCCTTTGTTTTAGGGATACACCTAAAGAGGCAGTGTGTAAAGTCTCTCTATAAAATTGGGAAATATACCCCTACATCGGTACATAATGGAGTCCCTAGCACATCATCCATGTAATAAAAGGTGAAATCTCCAAGAGTAAAGTGAGCTCTCCAATATGGAAGATGGAAGGTATGTGTAGTGTCCATCCATCGCTTCGTTATCACATGTATCATAGTCAAATCACTCCGTAGAGGCTTATTTGGAAGCATCCGTATAAAAGGCAATAGCCTAGTCTTATCCAAACATTGTCACACACGACAACAAAATCTTGAGCCAAACTCCAATTAGAGTGATAAATTTGCCTCCCTTGCTGAAAGAGACATTACATTGAAAATGCACAAAGAAGATTAAGATTCCATGATAAAAAAAAATAATGACATGAAAAGAAAATTCAAACCAAGCATGACAAGAAAAAAGAAGAACGAAAATTGAAATAATATTTAGCATGAAAAATCATAATTGGACATGCAAGTTGAGAAATAATGTGATTCAAACTAGCAATACAAAATAAAAGAATCAAACCACAAGTTTTAGGTATGCAAGATGTATGATTTGATGTAAAATAATAATAAATCTTGCATAATTTTTATGTGCAAATACATATCAAATGCAAAGAACTAGAAGGCATATTAAAAATTTCCAAATTATGACAATGACAAATGCATGTGGGACGACTATAAGAATATATACTAGCATGGTAAGGAGTAATTTGTTAAATTTCACAAAAAATTATAAAAATCAATTTGCTTTGCAAAATTTCACAAGATTTCAGACATATTGTTTAGCAATTATATATACACAAATATATTACTCGAAAAAGAAAGGAAAATAGAGAGAAGGAAAGTATTTTCTCTGTATATTTCAAGAATAAGTGGATAAACTCCTTATATAGTAGAGATAATCAATGTGTAAGTTAATAAAATAAATTATGAGTAACAACTAAGAATAAAATAATTACTTTGGACTTAAGAATGAGAATAAATGATAACAAAACCATTGATATAGAGTTAAGAATGTTAATCAATGATAATAAAAGTATTAATATGATTTAGGTGTAGAGAAAATTTTAATCCTTCATTTTCTCAACATTTGTTTTATAAATTCATTAGCTCAATGAGATTTATAAATCATGTTCTTATTCTAAAGAAAGATGTCTCCTATCATATTATGTCAGATGTATTTGACAATGTTTCCTTGCATTTTTCATAATAATATTACAGCTTTCAATATAAAAATTTTTACTTCAAATAATTAATTTGTTCAATTTATGTATTGAAACTTTAAATTTTAATTAGTAATTTAATATATAAATATAGT
Organism: Omphalea diandra; assembly: GCA_949677035.1. Classification (NCBI taxonomy): domain Eukaryota; kingdom Viridiplantae; phylum Streptophyta; class Magnoliopsida; order Malpighiales; family Euphorbiaceae; genus Omphalea; species Omphalea diandra. The sequence continues at coordinate 54,080 of CATIWR010063231.1, forward strand.
AATATTTGAAAAAATTAAAAATTTAAATTTCTAGTATATGAAAAATAGAGATTAATCATTAAAAATACCAAATATTCAAATGGTAAAATCTCAGAATGAATTATTCCAAAAGAATTAAATAATCAAATTAAACCACCTTAAACACAGCATGTGTATTAAACCAAACTGTTCTAAAAATTTAAGATAACATCGGTTTTCAAAATATCATTCCCCAAAAATTTGAAACGGGACGGATATTTTCAATGTGCTCCCTTTCACATCCACCCGGGGTGTGGCCATGGACAAATCCATCACTGCTCGAATTGACCGCTGGGCCCGCTCGAACCGCTGGATCACCATGGCCTGTTGCTTTGACAGGTATATATCCTGTTCTAACATGTCCTAAAAGACCAACGCGCTTTAGATACTTTAAGCGCTTATTTTTTGTGTGAAAAATATTTTTTTATAGTTTTTTTATTTAATCAATTTAAAAAATTAATTAATAAAAAATGTATTTTTGATTAAAAAAGAAATTAATCTATTTTTTACATAAATAAATTTTTATTTTAAAAATAAAAAATTATTTTTTAAATTTTAACAAATTCATTTAAATAAAAAATAAATTATATAAATATTTATATTTATTATCATTAATTATCATTTATCATCAGTATCATCACCGATTATAATCTACTCACTTGTCGATAATGAATGAGATCTATAAAAAAAATTATTTTTTAATATATTATTTTTTATATTAAATAATAAATAGTATAAACAAAAAGTATTTATGATATAAATTTGATTAATTTTTTATAAATCAAAAAATTAATTTTTTATAATATATTTCAAATATTAAAAAACATTTTTTAAACTTCAATATTAACTGAGTAGACTATACAGAGAAGCGTTGGACCATGTACTACTCCTTTCGATAATCCACGATAGATTAGCACTTGTCCACTCGCATGCCCCCGCATTGTTGCACACTCTTTTTATAGAAAGGGTAAGTCCTTTAACAATTCAAAAGCAAGGAGCATGTGGGGCCATATGGCATTATATGTGGCGCGTGGGCATAGTGCGTAGCTTTGGATTCTATTAGGATAGTATATTTAATTTTTTTACCGTCTCAGTAAATTCAGTTTTTTGAATGTAACTTTATTTCCCAGATCTTTTCTTGTCCTAGAGACTCGCTTAGATTTGTAATTTGTAAAATGCCCAATAAAACTATGACAAATCAGCATACGTTCAATGAGCCAAACTTCGTAGTTGGTTACATTTTTAACGCTTTTCACAAATAAGTGTAAAATAAGATTTTTTATAATTTTTAAAATAATCATAATTTTATGTTAAATGAATAATTTTAACTTTATGAAAATATCATTTACTTTGATAATTTTTTTTAATCATCAATGTGTACATAATTTAAAACTCTTTTTTTGATAATTACTCCAATTAAAACTCCAAACAATGATATAAACTTAGTACTATTCATATTCGTATTGTTATCAAATTTAGGAGCCATGGTGTTTTTCACCAATCCAGTTTTTATTTACTCCAATTTCATATTAATATATTTATGGTCCAAGAGTAATAGTTATATTCATTTGGATGACTTTTGGTATTTCTTTCACACTAATTATACAAGTAGTATAACTTTGAGAAATGATTTTTATTACCTCAAAAAATGAATAAAAATAACGCTAAAGATAAATTTAGATTTTTACTATTTTTCTTTTGCATTGATTTCCTAACTTGACATTTATTTTGATTAAAAGCAAAATTTTTATTTGACATTTATTTTTGAATAAAGATGGTAATTTTATTAATTTTTTTTTCAACAAATTATGATACTCATTAATTTAGTATTAGATGTGCTTTCAACTTTTAGCCTATAAATTGTGTATTTCCAAAAGTTATTACTTACTATATTGCACATTATTAAAAGAAACACATTTAATATTTTATCAACTCATAATTTATAATATATTATTTTATTTATATCTTTAATTATAATTAATTAATTAATGAGAAAGTAAATATATTTTATTAGTTTAATAATTAATAAGAATAAATTAGAAAATTAATTATAATTAATGAAAATGGACATATATTTTGAGATATTCGAAAAAGAATTGTGAATAACTTTTTTAAAATGAAGGAATTAATATTTTGCTTTTGAAATTTTTTTTTAAAGATTCTTTTATTCTAAATCCTATTATTTGAGTAATATATGTCATCTTGCAATTGAATAACATTCCATATTAAAATTTCATGTGAACATGTTGATATGAGTATGAATTTGTTATAATAATATAAAATCAATGGTGCTAAGGTTTTCTTATTATGAGAAATTAAGAAAAAATTTTAATTGCATTGCAAAAAATCTGTTAGAAATATTTGAATTGCCAAGCTTTTTTGCATCACATGTGTGTAATATATTTATCCATTCAAATATTAAAGAATAACATTTTATTTTACGTGATAATTGATTATGAAATCAACTTGATTTGAGTCAAAATATAAATGTTCTTAAGCTCAAATTTGTCTTAAATTTTAATATTTGAACTCAATCTATTAATTTATTTAATTATTTTAAATTTAAGTTTAATTCAATTAATATTAAGTCAATATTTTTCAAATTAACATCAAATAGACTGCTATTTGTCTTAGTTAATTTTTACCATTGATGATAATTCAACCATACCACTGTTCTAACATCGCGTCTTACCACCATCTGCTTAATATCTTAATCAATTCATGGAAATTTTTTTATAAAAAAAAATCTTAAATTTCCTCAATTGAAAAAAAAAAAAAAAAAGAGGCTATTTTCACTTATTGAAGTCGTGGCAAATTTTAGTTGGACCTGCTAGAACTTGACTAAAACTGACCGTAGAGGAATATTTCCTCTTCCATACCTCCTTTACCACTAACATGTATTCTGTGTGTATAGGCTGATGAAGTAGGTTGAAAGCAAAACTAACTTGCTTATCTCCTCCTTTCTCGTATTATTACTACGCAACCACTACTGTTCTCCTCTACCTAATCCAATATCTAAATCCTTCCCACGCACTACTACACAGCGCAACATTATTAAACTTAAAAAAAATTTCATTAACCAGAAACTGCAACAAAATGAAAGAAAATTAAACGGAAATTTCAGTTTTAAATTTCATTTCACTTAATTTAACAATTTATGGTTGATGCTGTGATAGCTCTCCTCTTTATTCTTCTTCATTTTATGATTTACAGCTGCTTAAATGAAAAAACCCTAAAGTGTAGCCACATTTCGCTATCTACTTCCAGATCTCGAATCGATTTGCAACTGCCGACTTAACTCTCCGATCTACTTAATTACCGACCATCGATGTGGAAGTCGGCCATGGCGAGTTGATTCAATGGAGGACTGGAGCGATTCAATTAGTTGAAATGTTAAGCATTGTCAAGTATTGTAGCTTTAGTAGTTTGGTTGACCCAAGTTTAAATGTCGACTTCTTTAGCGGCATTCGAGCGGCCAAGAGCCGGTGCTTCCAATACGGTAACGTTTTCCTTTTCTTTTAAAAACATTTTTGGTTGATGAGGAAGAGATGGATTTTTTTTTTTTTTTTTTGGATCTTTTGTTGTGTAAACTGAAACGGTTTGCTGGTTTTTGCCGAGGATAACATGAGATTTGCATGTTTGAAAATTTTAATTTGTTATTTCCCTTTTTTATGCGTTTCCTTGATTGGATATGTTTGTGTTTTATTTGGATTTCTGTTTGTTGTTGCCAAATCATATGGACAGAATGAGGAAAGATGGAATTAGTTTATTAGATGAAATCGAGGATAAACTGATTGAGATGAAATTTTCTGTGCGTGTGAAGGTGACGCAGCGTAAGTCGCTCAAAGGAAGCAACTAGGGTTTGGTGAATAAGATTATGTTATTAGCTGCCTTCAAAAGGCGAAACTGAGGCTTAAATTCGCCTTACAACCCGAAAATTACAAAATAGGATCATTTTACCAAAAATGGCCAAATTGCAAAAACCAATGTCAAAATAAAGTCGTAATTAAAATAGAAAACCGGAACAAATGATGTCCAAATGGAATTTCCTACAAAAAGTTATAACCAAAACAAAAATTGCCAAAAATAGAAAAAATGTGTTTTTCAAGGCCTAAACAATGGAATTTGGATCAAAAGCGACGGACATCATCCCCAAAGGCGGTGAAGTTGGATCGTTCGGCCGTTTTCAATCGAACTAGGTCTTTCCAAGTCAAAAATCTCAACGGCTTCAGACTAATAGAAATCATGAAATTGTAAACTTTTTTTTTTCTATTCTTCATCTTCTGCCTCTCCAACAGCTCTAAATAATTTTTAGCCACTGCTACCACATCTGAAGGTTTCCTTTTACTGTGGAATTATTAGATGAAGTGTAGGATTTTCTACAAATATAATTTTTCAGTTTTTTATCTGTGTTAGGAAAGAGTCTAGTCATAGGTGCTGTGCTTATTGTGTATACTTTGTAGGTGATCATAAGATCACATTGTTCTTAACAAAGTAAAACAACAGCGAAAAATCTGATATTTGGTTGAATAAAATGCAATTATCTTTTTAAGACATTTCATGATTGAACTGAAATTTGAGTTTCAGTCTCGTTATTAAGTAAGAAGATTTGGTGCATTTCTTCCTGTTGCTTGGTTCAGGATAAGTCAACTTTCTATTTGGTAAATACCTGGCAATTATGGGTTCTCATGTGACATGATTTAACTTAATGTTCTCCCATGTGTTTAACATATTTATGTATGAAATATTTTTGACAGGCATAAAATAGCAATACCTATTTTCTCAACTTTTCAAAACAATCTTAAAAAATACCTATTTTCTCAACTTTTTAAAACAATCTTAAAAAATTATCTGGAATTTTTATGCATTTTATTTGAATAATAGATTATACAGATTTCACTTGTTTTGAAAATAAATTTTGTTTAGATCTAAATGAAGTTTCTTTTTGACATTTAGGGTTTGTTTAAAATAGCTGATAGTTTATACCTGTTAGTTGATAGTTGATTGCTGATAGCTGATAAAAATTAAGTGTTTGATAAATCATGTCTAATTGTTGTTGTTAATATGTAAAATGACTAATAAGGATATATGGTTCTTTTATATTTTATATTTTCAATTACATAAATTAAACTAAAAGAAAATAAAATAATATATTTTCATGTATAAAATAAAATATAATTTTTAACTCAGAATGCTATTATAGAGTTTCTACATAAATAACTAATCGACAAAATAATTTAAAAAAAAGTAAAAAAGAATATTTGAGAAGGTTTGTGAATTTTCTAATGCAGTAGATGCGTGCTTCTTGAATGTAATGTGCATTAGGAATTATAACGAATAAAAAGAAGTTTAAAAACAAAGTTTTTAAAAGGGTATTTTTGTCTTATGCTAACTATTAGCAATTGAGGTTGAAAAACAGCTCTGATTCACACATAAATCATCTATTAGCTGCTATTTTTAATTTTTATCAAATATGTTTATGTGAGTTGATGAGTGCCAGTCAACTATTAATTGCAGCCATTAGCTTCTAAAACATCCCTTTAGAAAAAAAAAAAAAAAAGAAGAAATAGTTCCCTACCTTCACAAAAAGAAATTCCTACCTGCCAATATTTAAAATTGCAATGGACAAAGTGAAAAGGACTGATTTATGTTCTGAAAGTTTGGATTCTGTGACATTGATCTTAAGACATGATTGATCATACTCTGAAAGCTGCAGTCCTGAGTTCAAGGGTTTCTTTTTAAATTGTGTAAAAGAGAGGCTGTCTTGAGCCTTCTTGCTCTTATTCATTACATACTACGCACAGAATGACGCAATTCACAGGTCTGGTTTTAATAAAATTGCTCTAGATAAAGTGCTTCGTGTAGTGTAAAATTTAGATTATAATGATAGTTGAAGTGCATAATTTTAATGGACTAAGAGGCTTATAATTTCAATCATTCCTTATTTTCTGTTAAGGTTTATGCTTATGTATCCTCCAAAGAAAGGTAAGTAAAAGATCGATGCATAAGTAATGTTCATGCTTGTTGAAAAGTCTTAAGAGAGACAACCAGTTGTAGTAATAAGATGACTTTTGTAATAATTTATTGAATATGATTAACTCTTGGGAGATGTTTACAGTTTGAATTTCATTGATAGCTTATATCATCCTTGCGATGTTTATTTAATTAAACTACCAAGACAATCTGCAGCAACAATATAATTCTAATGTTTTTTTTAAGCTATACCTTTTTTCAACATTTGGAAGATAATTGCTACTTATATCATGTAACTCGAGACAACTTGACAGGTTTTCAAGAGTGGGCCACTTTTTATATCTTCAAAAGGTTGGTAACCTTTTTCCACTGCTTTTTCATTTTATTCTTCTCTCCATTGATCCAGGTTTTCTACATTAATTTAAACTATTTTTGGTTTGATGAGTATTTCATGCCCTAGGTTAGATATCATTTTTCAAATTCATTCTTGGGCATTGTCTGGATAAAAATGATTTTGTAGAATGACACATATATTTTCATGTGCAAGTCTTAACTTCTGTACCTGTTTCTTGATTCTATTAGATGTTCTGAGAATTATTCATTTACAAAATGATGCACAAGACATTTGAATGGTTGTCATGCTTAATTATGTTGAATTTGTTATGTTATCTTTTACGAGTTTCTTGGGTCTATTTGAAGTTGTGAAATTATCATTTGTGGGACATTGTCACGAATTTTGTGCTTAGTAGTTATTAATTTGCTGATTACTGCTTTTGGTATCAGATTTTGTTGTTATATAGCATCATGTCTCTAGTAGAATCTGTGGGGTTTTTTAAGTATAGTGGATTTATCCAGGTGAATTCAAGGAAACTTTGATAATTGAACAAAATTTTACCAGAGCATGAAGATACTTCCCTTTCTAGTAAAATGGTGGCAAATTTTATTTTACTTCTCTGTTTTCCTTATAATAGATAAATAGTGTTGAAAAATCTAGTAAAATTTTTGATTGTTATTTACCTCTTATATTTTAAGAAAATGATTCTTCTAATTTTTGGTGCCTGAATCACAAGCATACCTTTCATTCCTTATCCATTTAATACTTGAGGTTTTAGTGAATCAATTATTGTATATAGCCGTTATCCATTTAATACTTAATGCCTCCTGAATAATTGAGCTTATTAGAGCTAGAAGTTTGAAGATTGGTTATGAAAACATGAGAGGTTCAGTAATATGTTGAAGATGATAAGTACTTTAAGGTCATATTCTTTGTAATGATTGAGGTGCTATCAACATTGTGTTCTCTAATAACATTTATTCAATTCTGTGACATTGCCACTAAAGCTTTTGAAATATTTGTTTGCCACTCAAGCAAGTTAATGTTCAATTGCTGCAGGGCTAGGCTGGAAATCATGGAAAAAACGGTGGTTTATCTTGACACGCACTTCCCTGGTGTTCTTTAAAAATGATCCTGTTCGTACTGATTATTTTTATTGTTGCTTGATTTTTATTTTTACTTTTTCATTGTCTGCGGATGCCTTTATTTCATAATTGCTGGCATTTAGCTAACTCTCAAAATGATACATGTTATCTGTCTTGGCCATTAAGGGATTTGGCTATGATGGTTTATATTAAACTTTGAAACAACAACCTAACAAAATTTATTGATCTCATTTATTCATGAAGGAAGCATTTTTCTTTTTTCCTTTTCGGACTCCAAACACTAGAAAAAGAAAGATTCAGCTGTTTTCCAGTTTTGCAATAAAACAATAGATATTGATTTGGGTGTGAAATATGTTTTATACAAATGGAACCTTATTGATGCATTTTATATCTCATAATTCGAAATATGTTTTATACAAATGGAACCTTATTAATGCATTTTATATTGCATACCGTAATACAAATGCGCTGTTGTCGTATGTGCTGAGAATGCTGCACTTCAATGCATTGAATAATTACAGAATATACAATTTATAGGGAAGGGATTTGCCATCTTAATGGTTCAATTCCTTATAATTAGGGAATAAATCAAAGAAATATCTAAGAGATTACTACAGATTACAAAAATATTCTATTCTAGGATATTGGCAAGATATTCAAGAATATTGGCATGGTATTCTGTGAGAGAATATCTGGTCCTTCCAACACTCTCCCACAAGCTGGAGAATCGATGTTTTTTATTCCTAGCTTGCAAGTAATTTCTTGAAACCATGCTATAGGCAAGCCTTTAGTTAGTACATCGGCTAACCGATTGCTTGAGGACACAAAGAGAGTTGTAACTAGACCATTTTCCTACTTTTCTTTGATGAAGTGTCTATTGATCTCAATATGTTTGGTCTGGTAATGTTCAATTGGATTATGAGCGATGTGAATGGCTGGCTTATTGTCACAATATAGTTTCATAGTCCCTTCCCATTTAATTTTGAGGTCATTCAAAATTATTTTACCCATAAGAGATTCACTGATTCCATGTGCTGTTGCCCTAAATTCTACCTCTGCACTGGACCTAGCAACTATAGCCTGTTTCTTACTCTTCCATGTCACCAAGTTGCCACCTAGAAACATACAATAGCCTGTGGTAGACCTTTGATCAACCAATGACTCTGTATAGTCTGCATCTGTATAGGCTTCCATTTGTCAACTGACCCCCCTTCTTAAACAGAATTCCCCTTCGAGGTGTGGTTTTAAGATATTTAAGAATCTTATAAACCGCATTTAGGTGCTCTTCCTATGGGTCATGCATAAATTGACTAATCACTCCAACAGCATAAGTGACATCGGTCTTGCGTGGTATAAGTAAAACAGCCTTCCCACAAGTCTTTGGTACCTCTCTTTGTCAACTGCCCCTCCTTCCTTTTCGACTAGCTTATGATTTGGGTTAACTGGGATACTCGATGCTTTACTCTCAAATTTGCCTGTTTCCTTAAGCAAATCCAGCACATATTTTCTTTGGGATACAAAGATCCCGTGTTTGGAGTAGGCAACCTCAATTACCAGAAAATACTTAAACTTCCTAAGATCTTTTATCTCTAATTCTTGAGCCAACTGCTTTTTTGAAGATTCCCTTTCAACATCTTCTCTAGTCATGTTGAATATCTTCTAGATAAATTAAGAGAGCAGTGAACTTGCCTTCTTTCGGATGCTTAGTGAATAAAGTGTTTATCTCCTTGACCTTGCATATATCCCATCCTTAACATCGCCTTTGTAAACCTCTCAAACCAGGCTCTAAGAGATTGCTTCAGGCCATAAAGGGCCTTTTTTAGCCGACAGATCTTATTTGAGCCACATTGCTTGTGAAACCCAAGTGGAGTTTACATAAACACTTCCTCTTTCAAGTCTCTGTGAAGAAATGCATGTTTCACATTCTAAATCCCAATCAAAGTGAGCTGCTAGTGACAACAAAATCCTTACTGTATTCATCTCCTCCATAGGAGCAAAGGTTTTGTGATGATCCACTCCATAAGTTTGTGTATAGCTCTTTGCCACTGGCCTGGCCTCATACCACTCCAATGTCCCATCAACTTCATACTTGAGGGTGTAAACCCATCTATGTCCCACTGATTTTTGTTCTTTATTTCCTAAGGTATGGAAGGCATTTGATTGATGAGATGAGTAGTTGTCACAACAGCTTCCCAAAAACTTATAGGAACATGACATTGAAACAAGAGAGAGTGGGTTACATTAAGCAAATGTTGGTTTTTTTTACACTTAGCAACCCCATTTTGTTGGGGCATGTCCACACACGAGGATTCATGTAGGGTTCCCTCTTGCTAGAAAAGGTTTCCTAGGGTTTGATTAAAATATTCTTTAGTATTATCTGTCCTAACTCTTTTTATCCCAACTCCAAATTGAGTATGAATCATTTTTTGAAAATTTAGAAAAATATTTTTACTTCTGATTTTTCTTTCATAAAAGACTAGTGACTTGTTTGTAGTCAGCAATGTCACAAACCATTTTGCCCCAGTTGCGTTGTGAATTTTTGATGGTCCCCAAACATCTAAGTGAATCAAAGAAAAAGGCTTAATGGATTTTGTTTGGCTTAAAGGAAAAGACGTTCTATGGTGCTTGGCAAATTCACAAACATCACAATGAAAGTTTTTGATGGAAATATTTTTCAAACAGTGATGGAAACATAAATTTGAGTAAACTAAAAGGAGGATGACCATGATGATAATGCTGAAGCCAAATTTCAGATTATTCAAAGTGACAGGATTATTAGTAAGGACACCTTGTGAAAGAGATAGCAGTAACTGATTTCCTTTCTCCATGATCCCCCTTCATGTCTTCCAGATAATAAAGCCCATTCTTTTCCTTAGCAATTCCAATTGTCCGCCCCATAGTTTGGTCCTAAAACACACTGTGAGTATCATAGAATATTATTAGGCAGTTCAGATTTTTTTGTGATTTGGTGAACAGAAATCAGGCTGGTAAATAATTTGCGAACATGTAAGAAATTTTGTAGCAGAAGAGAGGACGTTAGCTTAATTTTTCCTTGACCAGCAACATGATTGGAGAGCCATCAGCCACTGTTATTTTTTGGTTTCCAGGGCTTGGCTTATAGGTGTCAAACTCTGTAGGGCCATGGGTCATATGGTCAATTTGAATCAACAATGCATGAATCTAAGGCATTAATGAAGTCAGGAACAAGGCACTTACCGTTTTGGACTAATGAGCAAGAGTTAGTAGACTTAGAAAGAGTTTTGAGAAAACCTCGCAGCTTTTCATTTTCTTCCTTATTGAAGTCTTGGATATCATTACAATTGTGGGCTGAAGCCTCTTGAGAACCTCCATTTTGGTTAACAAAATGAGCTTGACTCCTTTGTCCTTTAAAGCCTCCAATTCGACTCAAAACTTGCTCTTTTTCATGCACTTTAAAGCATGTTTCCCTTGTGTTTTGTGGTTTTTTGCAGTATGTGCACCAAAGATCATCTTTACTTGACCCTTTAATGGGCTGCTGTTTCTGATTTCTAGATTGCCCTTGACCAATCCATGTTTGTTTATTTCCACCATCGATAGTTTTTGCAGAGAGCAAGGCTGATCCTTCAGTCAGTTGTGGCTCAAGCATCACCAATCTGCTTTCCTCAGCCCAAACAAAGGAGAACACCTAATTAAGAGGAGGCAGCTGCTTTTGCCTAAAATCTGGATTCTCACAAGATCAAACTCATTATTCATACCTGCTAAGAATTCAAATATTCTATTCCTTTGAACAAAATTCAGGAGAGTTTGTATGTCATCAATACATTTCATTTTCAGATCTTGGTACTGGTCGATTTCCAACCATACCCATTCAAATGATTGTAATATTTTGTAATAGAGAAAGACCCCTGTTTAGAGGACAAGAAAAGTCCTCACCATTTGTGATCGTTGGAGGTAATTTTTCCCATTCAAGTTGTAAGAAGAATTCATACTTGGCAGCCGCACTCGATCGATTGGAAGTAAGATCAAAGGCTGATACAATTGAATTGGAGGAAGTATTGTTGGATAGGTCTGATATGATATGCTTCAGATACGTCACAGGTTTGAAGAACTGGAAATGGAAGAATATGCACTTGACAATAAAGGTCAAGCACAAAGGTGGAATGATTTAGCGATGAAGGCTGAAAAAACAATTTTTAGAAAACTACAATGTATAAGAGGCCTAGGATTTAGAACTCTGATACCATGGTTAAAATGCTGTACTTAAATGCATTGAATAATTGCAGAATATACAATTTATGGGGAAGGGGTTTACCATCTTAATGCTTCAAATCCCTGTAATTAAGGAATAAATCTAAGAAATATCTAATAGATTTCTACAGATTACAAAAATACTATATGAGAGAAAATTGGCAAGATATTCTATGAGGGAATGTCTGCTCCTTCCAACAGTATGGTTTTCCTTTAGAAGCTTATCTATATTTGTCTAATTAATAAAAAGCAAGGGATGTTAGAGGATCCCTGATCACAAGTTTCATTGTCATATTTCTTACTCAATTTTATGGATTTCCTGTTTCAAAGTGATTAGTGAAAAATGAACACTTACATTTATACGTCTTGCTATCTTGCTAATCTAACAATCTTTTCTAATTCATCATGCATGGTATTCTGGATGCTTGTGAATCAATTGAAACAGAGTTTGTGTTTGATTGTCGTGCAGAGTGCCCTACCACAAAGGGGTGGTGAAGTAAATCTAACATTGGGGGGCATTGATTTGAATAATTCTGGGAGGTACATATGTTTACTGCATGTTGTTTGAAGATTATTTCTCAAAAATATGGCTTATAATTATTGCTTCATTTGTAGTGTGGTTGTCAGAGAGGATAAGAAGTTATTAACTGTCTTATTTCCTGATGGACGTGATGGGCGAGCATTCACTCTGAAGGTGCTTCCATTTGTACTCATCCTGATATTTATTTCTTTTTGAGTACCATATTTTACGTTTTCATTTTTTTTTTTTGTGTTTTTCTTTTTTTTTTTTTCCTGGTGAATTTTAGGGCATGTTACTTCTCTGGTTCTCTTCAAATTTTGTGTGCAAATTTCTGTATATTGGTTTTTCTTTTCTGAGTTCAGGCTGAGACATCTGAGGATTTGTACGCGTGGAAGACAGCCCTGGAACATGCACTTGCTCAAGCACCAAGTGCTGCCCTTGTTATGGGTCATAATGGAATTTTTCGGAGTGATACAAATGATGCTATTGAAGGGTCTTTTCATCAATGTTTGCACTTCTCCAGCATAAGTCTTTAACCTTTTTCTGTTTGTAGAAATCTTCATTGTGTTATATGCTGCTTTCTCTGCTAGTTTTCTTTAGAGTTGCTGACTCTAAATTACACATATTTTGATCAGGGAGGGATAAACGTCCTGTCAAATCATTGGTTGTTGGGAGACCAATTTTGCTTGCCCTTGAAGATATTGATGGAGGCCCATCATTCCTTGAGAAAGCTCTTCAATTTCTTGAGAAATTTGGTGAGCCATGATTCCAAATTTTTTAGGGTTGTTGTTTTATGACCTGTTGGTTTTAGATTGTGGAAACTGGAGACTTTCTACTGTATTGTACTTAAAGATTATAGTGTTTTTATCCCAGAGAAAAAGGGGAAAAGCAACAAAATATGTTGTTTCAATAGTTGATCTGTTTGTTGCATTATGCAAATATGTTTCAGTTGAATACTAACAGTTTGGTGTGTGGACTTCTCTTTAAATGTCCAGTAATTGGGCATATGATAATAATCTGATATGAAACTTGTTGGTTCTTACAGAAAAATTAATGATTTTGGTTAAGAGCTTCTGCATCATTGCACACAATGATGCTCTAATGAGTGATAACTTTTACAGTTTTACCCTGTGTTTAAGTCTGGGTGAAAGTTGAGGTAAAGGTGAGCGACAGCAAGTTGGGGGAAGTGATTGATGTTCCCTTGTTTGAGAAACCTAGGGTGAGGGGAGGGGAATGAAAAATGGGAATACCACGTGAAAGTCACTCCCAAAAGAGGGATAGGCATGGAGAATATTGAATTTTATTGATTTGCAATTACAAGTTTACTCTTAAACATGTTTCAAGTCTCAAATTTCCAATTGTAACATAAATTTTTACTATTTAGTTTTATTCCTTCTCCCCTCACTCTCTTCTTTTGCATTTCCACTCATCCCAAACAAAGGAGAGACATAAGAACTCCTCCCTTTATATTCTATCCTCTTATTGTCCCTGCCGCCCTTTGTATCTTTTATGCAGGAATTAAAGTTGAAGGAATTTTGCGACAGTCTGCTGATGTTGAGGAGGTTGAACGCAGAGTTCAAGAGTATGAACACGGTAGTATTTCTAGTCAACAATTTTTCTTGAATACTAATAATCGACTGAATTTTTTTGCTTCAATGGATATTCTCTCTGCCATTATGTATTTTTCCGATTCCATTTGTGCACTTGCCTTCCAAAAAATTTCAACTAAGGCTTCAATTACTAATTTCTGCTTGATCATAACCAGGGAAGACTGAATTTGAACCAGATGAAGATGCTCATGTTGTTGGTGATTGTGTTAAGGTATTTCCCAATGCTACATGATTCAATTTATGGCTTTTTGATGCACTTGGTATTGTATTGATCCATTCTTTCTGATGTGTAGCATGTATTAAGGGAGCTGCCTTCCTCTCCAGTTCCGGCATCCTGCTGCACTGCATTGCTGGAGGCTTATAGTAAGTTAATCTTGATATTAGTCCTTTTGCCTGTCATGCGTGAAAGTTTTGTCTCTTTAATCATGATAAGCTTGTTATAGCAATAGGTCAAAGTCGGTTGATATCATTATACATTGAAATTTCTGCACAACAGCCATGCATTCTTAGCAGCATTGGGTGACTCACAAATGCCAAGACTAACTTAATCTCATTAACATAATGAAGTTCAAACTTGCTGTTTTTAGTACCATATACAAACCATAATATGTGTGTATATATATATATATATATATATATATATATATATATATATATATATATATACTCACATATAATGGTGTCTTTAGAAAATGTGTTTGATTTCCATCAGATTTATGCTTGATAGGACCATATTGAGGAGTAGAGGGACTCGATAGAACACTTGTTAAATTGCAGGGATCATGGTAAAATTTAAATTGTTATGGCCTTTTGCTGTGAAATTTTGTTTTTTCATGAAGATTTCAAATCAAATGCTACTGGCATTACTAAGGGTGCTATCAGCCCTTTTGATTTAATTTTTATTTGATTGGCTCTAAAATTCTTATTCTAATGTTATACTTGAACTTCTTATTACCTTTGTATTATTAAGTGGGATATGTGTCTAGTTTTTATGCTGTAAGAAATGTTAAAAGGAAAAGAAGTTTGATGTTAGTTTTGTTTTGTAATACATCCATGTGATAATGATATGCATTGTTAACATATTGAAATATTAAATTCAAAATCAATGTGAGTATTTTACACAATAGTAATATCTGATTTTGTGCATTTATCTGTCATTAACTTGAGAAAGTGTTTTCAAACAAAGTTTTGAAGTTTTAATCAATTTTTTTAGAGTACAAACGTTTACATGTTAATTACTAAGGGTCATGTGCATTGCATGTGAGATAAAACTACTAGTCATAAATGCAATCAGGATATAGGATAAATAATTTTTTCAAATGGAATAATAAAGGCTTGTTGATAACTATTGCTTCTGTTCTCATAAGTTCCTCTTTTGTATATCTATCTATCTATTTCAATGTGTAGATGTATCTCCTTGGCTTGTTAGCATACTAAGACTTATGTGCATGGTTAGATATTGATATTGTTCTATTTCTGTTTTATTAAATTAGAAATTGATCGAAAGGAAGCTCGGATGAATGCGATGCGCTCTGCATTATTAGATACATTTCCTGAACCAAACCGACGCCTATTACAGAGGTAATCACTGCATGGGAATTTTTCTTTTGTGGTGAAAGTCTTGCTGCTTATAAGTTCAGATTTGAATTTGGGGATAAGATCTCAAGTTTGCTGCACACTTCATAATTGCACTTTTTTTATTGTCATCATAATATTCATATTGTGCATGTTTTACATGAAGTTGGAGGTTGCATCTCTTCCTGATGGTTGTGATTGTAGATATTTTTGATAATAGCGAGTCCAATGCATTGCAAAAGGATTAAATTGTTGTTAATCAAGGTTTTTTTTTTTTTTTCCCCTCTTCTTCTTCCAGCATTGTTTAAGTATGATTTAGGCTGCAATGGAAAACTAATGCTGGTAAATTGCTTCTGGATGCTTGTACCACAGAAAGTAGAAGGGATTTCCTTGTTTGTGATGTATATGGTTTCGTCGGGTAAATCTTGTTTTCATGATTGGGAAAAATTGATTATGTTATATGTGTTGAGAAAAAGTTAAAGAAGGGGTGGGACCAAGGTACTATGGAAACAGGAAACGTGGAAGCAGACATAGGGAAATGACATTGTTCAAAAATTTAGGGACTGAAATGTGGAAAAAAGTGTAGATATAAAAAAGAGAGACTTATTTATGAATGTTTTTTCTTACATATATACATTTATAATAAATATTGAAGCAAATAATTATGAAATCATACCAAAAAATATTATTAAAAATAATTATCAAAATCAACATTAGTTATAGAAAAATAAACTTACTAATTCCCAATTCAAAGTGAGTCAACAGTGAACACTTCAATTACAAACTTACTAATGCTTATTGATAACTAGTCAGTATATGCTATATAGATCAACCCAAACATGATGGTTTAGTTTCATGAAAACACCAAATAGCCTAGGTAATGCTCACATACAAATATTACAGCAACAATAACTATAGCTGACAAATTTCTTTGGCTTCATAATTTCCCATTGTCCAAAATTCCCAACAAAAATACCCAGCAAAAATACCTATTAAACACCTATTAAACCCAGCAAAACATCTGATCAAAAATCCAAATGAAGAAAAGAAGAATATTCAACACTGACCTGATTTCAACCACTTGCCGTTGCCACCTGTTGGGTTCTTCGCTGTTGCTGCTGCTGGGTCCGGTATGCTTCAAGTTAAAGGGTGGGCACTGCTGCTGGTGTCAGTTGATGGGTCGCTCACTGTTGCTGTGGGTGGGTCAGCACTGGGCACGGTGAGTCATCGCTGCTGGGCATGGATTTGTTCTTTGTCATGTCGATGGGTTGCATCTCATCCAGAGGAGATTTTGCAGCCGCTATTTCTTTGCGTCAAATTGAAGCGAGCAGCATTCGATTGTGGGTCTGGGTATTTCTTGTTTTTTTTTTTTAAAAATTTTTAAAAGCCAAAAAAAAAAACATTTTTTCAAAGTGGAAACGCATTTCTCATTTTTTCAAAATTGCAGAAACAGGCCCGAATGGTTTCTGGCCTGTTTTTGTGGGTTTCCTAGAGGGAAATGGTTCTAAAACATGGATACGCCTCCTTCCAGGAGTTTCGTGCATCGGAAGGCAGGACTTTGCCAAAGACTCTCAGGTAGTGATTAGTGGTGTAGCAAGACTAATATATACGAATTAATATGTAGCACTGGTATAAGCTCAAATTTGGACAGAGGGATTCTTTCTTGTTAAGCACATCCTGCTTTGTTTAAAGTGGGATGTCTCGCTCTAATAGATGGTCCATGTGTCTTCTGTCAACACAAGTGCTGCCTCAAGGCCAAGGAGAAATGGCAATCCTGAGAAGATTTCTTGATCCCCTTCTCAAAATTGATTTTTTCTTAAATTAAAATTGTTCCTTGACTAGAAAATAATTGTAAATCTTAGGACCTACTGCTTTATAAAATTTTTCTGAATACAGGTACATAAACAGCATTAGTGTAACCATCAACCAATGTGAAGTTATTTTTTGAGTTTTTCAAAAACCTGTTCCCAGAATACTGTACGAAATAGCAATTTTTTTATTGAAAAAAATGGCATGGAAAAAGTGATTAAAATTGTAAACCAATTTCTCTTTTATCATGGGATTCTTTTTGGATGGGAAAGGTGGACTGCTGTACATTGACTGGGTGAGATCTTGTCACTCTTGAGGAATATGCTATGCATACCATCAGTCAAGTTTGGAAGTAAACAAATTTCTAAATAACAGTAAAATTCACGGGATGCTTCCATGGTAAAACATCAAAGTATGCTGAAGTGTTCTTGGAAGTTGAATTAATCTTAAAACCATTTTCTTGTAGTGTAGGCCAGTCTGCTATAATTTTACATTTTTATATGTTCTTTGATATACCCAGAAAAGTATGTCGAAAAGGGTGAAGGCATGGAGCATGCTTGTTTATGTGCTTAAAATGCAGCTTTGGGCTTTGAGGGAAAATTTCAACTCTTATACCTTGCGAGCCTACCCTTTTCATAGGTGCCACTGTTCTAGGAAGCTTGCAATTGACTAAAAAAATTTGTATTCCTGTCCTTATATCTGTGAATGCGTCTTAAATAACTTAATTTGAGACTGAAGTTGTTAGTCTCTTGAATGTGTTCCAATTTATATTTGTTTGCATCTAGTATATTATGTTTTCTTTGGTACTTTGCAGAATTCTGAAGATGATGCATACGATCTCTTGTCATGCTCATGAAAATCGAATGAATGCATCTGCTGTTGCAGCTTGCATGGCACCCTTGCTATTGCGTCCATTGTTAGCTGGTGAATGTGAGTTGGAAGATGACTTTGACATTAATGGTGATAGTTCTGCTCAGCTTCTTGCTGCTGCTAATGCCGCTAATAATGCTCAAGCCATCATTGCAACTCTTTTAGAGGAGTATGAGAATATTTTTGATGTAAGAAACTACATATTTATTCATTTGATAATGGGAAACTTGGTTTATTGCTTCTGCATATTTGATGTAGAGCAATCAATGAGTTTCTGTTTCTATCAAAGGAATGCTGATGTTTTGCATTTGAACAAAAATATTGTTGAGCTATGGGCTTGGAATACAATTTGCCATTGTATGAAAAAAAAAAAAAAAAATCTCTCTTTACCTATATATATATATATATATATATATATATATATATATATATATATTGTTCCATTTCCTTTGGTTTTGATAGTTTGGAGGAAAGTTAACTGAAGATTTGTTGAGGAAGACAGAAATCTTTCTGCTCTTACTGAGAGTTAGATTAGGTATCCTAAAATTTGATTCAGCAGAATGCTTTTGATGTCTGTTCTTCAGTATTGAATTGAATGATTTTAATTAGATTTTGCTTTATATCTTGTGTTAAAATTGAAATATAGGAGAAGCTGAATTGGATCATGGAATTTATGAGAGTCTACTGCTGATATCAGTAGTCTGAGTCATGGTTGAACTGCTTGTTTTTTTTTTTATTATAATATTGATGTTAGAGACATTTTATGGGTCTGAATGGTCCAATGTCAAGCAACTGCTTTTTTCCTATAAGCTTGACCAGGTTCGAGTCCTGCCATATTCTTTCTTTGAGTTAAATTTTATGAGAAACTGCTCGAGTCAATTCTATTAAGTCCACTGATGCTTCACTAAGCTGAAAGGTCCAATGAGTTTAGACATAGTTGTCCTATAGTTGATCTTGTTAGAAACAAACGCCAGGTCATTAGACTGTTACAAATTGTTTGGCTGGTTTGATTTGAATAATTCTGCCAACTCATAAGAGTGCACATAAAGTTTCTGGAGTGGAAAACTAGCATACGGGATGCATGGAAGTTTCTTAGTAAGAGGTTGGCACAACTTTCTGTTTGGAATTGGCTAATCATCTTGTTAAGTTTGTCATTGCTGAAGTTTATAAAAAGTATTTTATTTATCCTTCTTCGAGTAATGATGCTTAGCTAGTATCTGCTGTTTCAGGATGAAAATCTTCACAGATGCTCTATTTCTGCTGATTCTCGGATTGATAACAGTGGAACTGAAGATTCAACTGATGATGAAAATATAGATATTAAAGATAATGGTTATCATGACGCAGAAAATGAAGTTGATCAAGAAACAGATGATGATGCTGAACGTGTGCTCAGTGGAAAATTAAGTGAGAGCAGTGGTTATGCTGGCAGTGATCTTTATGACTACAAGGTTAAGGTTCTCTCTTATGAACTGAAGCACCTTCATATATTTCATTTTCCGCTGCATGTTAAATTAAAAATTAATTTAACTTGTTCTTTTTTTTTTTTTTTGGTGATCGAAGACTAATGCTGCTTGGAATTTGGGATGGATTTCTTGGTTCTATTATTTTAATGCATCATTCATCAGATATTCTGGCAAGCATTGCTTATAATTAGGTTTTTGATGATGTGTAATGTTTGCAAAGTTATGTTATATTTTGTTGAAAAGAGATAGGATATTTTGGGAAGCATCTACAATTTAAGTATTTGATTCAAGTGAAAATTCCTACGTTTGCATGGTCTTTGGGACGCTTTTCATTCAGCATGCATTTGTTTATGTCTCACCAAATTTCTTAGTCATTCTATTTGAAATCACTATGACCCTGCCAAATTATTCTTCAGACACTTAGTGACCTATAAACTCTGACTAATGTGTGTATATACTCCTTTTCTGCACATTCAGGCTTTTGGTGGTGACGATTCAGATGTTGGATCACCAAGAAACAATCATGTGGCAACTGAGAGCTCAAACTTACCTGTTGATTCTGTCCAAGCTAGAGATCCTAATGTTCAACTTGCAGAACAACCAAGTAAACTGAAGAAAGGAAGTGATAATTCAATTAATGAGATGGATGTTTCAAATGTGTCACCTGCTGGTGAATCTTATCGATCAATGGGGGAAATTCTTTCTTCAATTGATCCTGTGCCTTCTTTACCCATATCTGGGGTTGAATCACTTGCTGAGAAGTCAGGTGGTAAAGTTACAACCTCGAATCTTAACGGAAAGCGGTCAACATTCTGGGGAAGTAGTGTAAGTGATTATCCTATTGATACACTCTTCATAAATCAACTACATGGAAAAGTAAATCACTGCGGTGGATGATAGAATGTTTCAATTTGAGAACATTTTTTTATAAAGTTTCCACTGATAAAGTTGTTTAAGAAATCCATAAATGGAAGATTTTGAGCAACTCTTTAACTTAGTTGATTGAACATTAAAACTCAGAAAGGGATCAGTAGTGAATTTGATAAAAAAGATTAAACAAATAGACGTTCAATGCTGGGGAACCAAATTACTTCTTTATGGGTTTTGGCCTCTGGCGTTGGGAAGTGTTCTTTGCTAATATCCAATTTGACAGCATCTGTTCATTTTTTTCCTCATTTCTTTTGTTTCACCTCAGAGAGCGTCTTATCCTCATTAAAAAAGTGTTCCCATCATCTTTTTATAAATACATTCTATCATCAATAAAATAACAATAAAAAGGCAATACAACTAGCACTCCATAATTAAAAAGGAGGGAGGGAAGGGAGAGAAAAATTAGTGAATTGAAAATGGGCAGAAAGAATATGAGGAGAATGTAACTTCCTTCCTTTTTGCTAAGAAAAGTAAAAGGGTAGAGAAATTGTGAATTTTGAAAATAGAATAATACCCTTCAGTTTATTCCAGAGCAAAATGATAGAGATGAATATGTAAGGTGATGGGCAGTATTTTCTCCTCCCTTTCTCTTCATTGGAGAGAAGGATTTCGGTTTCTCAGAGGAAACACTATTAAAAAAATGTCAATCTCCAAAAATATAGAAAGTGAAATACTAAGGAAACACTATTAAAAAATATATTTTGTATATACAATGAAAAATATTTCAATGTTAATTATACTTCAACATTAATTTCTAGTAATTCACTATTAAAACTTAAAAAATAAAATAAAAATTTAAATGTATAGATAATTATCCATGATAATCTTTGAGACAAACAAAAGCATCTATAGTAAATTTGTTTTCATTCATAAATAATCCTAAATAGTCTCAGAGACTTATTCAAGAGTCTCGACATGAAAAAATAATAGGAAACTTTTTTGAGTTTGCCAAACTTCTTTTAGAGTTTTAAAGAAGTTTTAGTGTCCGAAATGTGTCCAACACAGAGATGTCACTCGTCTAGAGGTTTCTGTGCTTCCTAGCTTACGCTTTCTTTGACATAGCTGGGAAGAAAGTGTGAGTTGTATTTGGTTCAGTTTCTACTTCCTGTAGTTCTCATTTTTGTAGTGCAATATAAAGACATCTTATAATCTTTGTTGATCTCTATACAGGCCAGAAAGGCACCATCAGTGGAATCAGTGGATTCTTCTGGAGAAGAAGAGTAAGATACTGGTTATTTGCACTCTCTTTAACAGCATTAATCTGGTTGTAGCGGCACGCTATAAACTAATAACATTTATACTCAGGTGTATAATTTTTTGGCTTATGCTGTCAAGCAAGTAAAATTAAAACATGTGTCGCAGCACTAATCATTTAACATTCTATAAGAAAGTCTTTATAAGTGATTTATCAATATCCATTTACTTGGTATATAAATTCTATTGGGCACAATGCAATACATTTTGCTTCTTTTAATCTTGTTTATTTTCTTTCTTTCTCTTTGAACCAAGTCTTATGGATAGTTCTAAGTAAAATAGAATTGTAAATTTTAGGGATCTACGAAGTTTTATACAATTGACAAGCATAGTAGAAATGTGTCAGCTGTTAATGAATTTTTTAAAAATTGTTTCTGATGCTCAAAGAGAACATACATTTCCAGATCTTATCTGCCATTTATATTTCTGCAAGGAATAGGTTAAAATGCTCAAGTGATTGTTAACAAGTTTAGTTCATTTGTGATCTCTTAAATGTTTTCGTGCTTTAACTTGTTTATTTTGAAGCACTTATTTTTTATATTGATATGGCCTATACTAATAACATAATGGAGATTAACAACACTTTGTAGGCTTGCTATTCAGAGGCTTGAGATCGCAAAAAATGACTTGAAACATAGGATTGCAAAGGAGGTCTATTGCTTTCTTTGAACCTTCTTTATCCACAGTTGTGGATATTTGCATCCTTATTTAACAAGATTGGCTGTTCATCTGTTTAGGCCCGAGGAAATGCAATTTTACAAGCTAGCTTAGAGAGGAGGAAACAAGCTTTGCATGAGCGACGCTTGGCACTTGAACAAGATGTACTTGTTTCCAACTCATTACATATTGCATTCTTTTCAAATCTTACAAGGTTTTATCTTTACTATAGCTTTTTGACTAAATCTAAAATTGGTGCTAGAAATGTATACTTTTTACTCAAATGTACTATTGCCCCTTTAATAGATGTGCTTTGACTTGTATGCAATTTAAATCTAGCTAGTTCTGTTACCCAAAAACTGAAGGAGTTTTCATCCTTAATTGGTTTTGAAAGCAAAAAAAATATCGATTCCATCTACCCATTTAGGGAAAAAAAAAAAAAAAAAGAAAGAAGAAGAACAAGACATGTTGCATCTAACATTTTGTACATCCCGAGAACATATATACCTAAAAAGACTTCCCTTTAAAATAGTGGTGTGACCTTCTGTACAGAAGTCCTACTTTCCCTATCCCTCTGGTGTCAAAATGCTGGTAATAGAGCGCTGAAATAGTTCCAAGTTTCCATCCCTAAAAAAGATCCTTTACCATCCTGTGAAGCATCCAATAAATTCCAACATGGTTACAATTTTTATCACTACCAAAAAGAGCGGTTTTGTAGTTCTTGATGATCATATTCTGTTTGATAATCTATGCTGAGTTCCTGAACTGAACAAAGATAATGCTGAAAACCTATATGATGACTGAGGAGACATACCTTGGTTATTGTAGATAATATGTAATTTGTTTCAATAAGATATTCAAGTGCTCCAGAAAGTGACTATATGAGCAAGTTCTATATGTACTGATCCTAACTTTCACCTCTCAATATGCATTTATTCCTGTGTTTTCTTCATGAAAGTGGAGAATTTGACCTTGCGGAAAAATCTGCCACTCCCAGATGAAGGTTTGTAACATCTAAATACTTATCCATCTACTATCAGAATTGTTTAGTGCTGCTAAATCCTTGACTACCTTGTCCCAAATCATCAAAGGTCTATCGCTTGTCCTCTTCCTCGTGACTTGGATTTGCTCAAATTTGCTTACCGTTGCTTTAGCTACTATATAAGTTGGTGTTCCCATACCATCTCAATTTTGCTCATCTCTCATGTTATCTTCAGTTGTTGCCACTTTACCTTGTCAATGATATCTTGTAGAATATTTATCTCCTATAATTAAGGGATAACGTCAATTATAAATTTATTATTTTTCTGCTGTAATTGGGGCATAATGACAACAATTAAAGGATATTATTGCTGTTGTAAATAGGAAAGAATTAGTGCTATAATTGTGGGATTTGTTTGACTTTTGAGGGATAATATTACTGCTGTAAGGGATAATATTATTGCTGTAAATAGGGAGGAATTAGTGCTATAATTGTAGAATTTGATTGACTGTATCCAATCTATGTATAGAAGGGAGAACTCATAGTTTTTGAGATCTAATTATTCATCCAAAATCTGTGTTTGTATCTTTCTTTTTTATGGTATCAGAGCCACTCTTGTTTGGTGAGATTGTGAGTTTTTTTTTTTTTTTTTTTGGTTAGTTATTGGAAAAGAGTGGTAGTTTCTTGGTTTGGAGTGGTAGCTTATTGGTTTGAACCTTTGAACTATTTTTTTTGACAATTTCTTTAAGAATTTCGGTCATGGAAAAAATAAAAATTGTTTGTGTCAAGTTCTCTGGTAAAAATTATCTTGCAAAGTTCTCAAAAATTTTGTTCTGGAGAGCTCGTAGTTTCAGGACATGGAGAGCTCATGGTTTTTGGGATCCAATTATTGATCCAAAATCTATGTTTGTGTCTTTCTTTATTATACCTTACCTAAGAATGCATTCATTCCCTATCTATTTTGTTCTGTTGTACTTTGACTCATGCATTCTGTTCCTAAATCTTTTATGTGCTTTTCCTGTTGTCCGCATATGAGATCAACCTAATCTTATGTGCATGAATTTGTTCCTATTTTATCATTCCCTGTGAATTATTGTTTTCCTCTTCTCCTTATTTCCTTCATGCATTTTAACATCATCAAATGGATATAGTTCTATAGTTCGCAGTGTTGATATTCTGTTCAGGGACTGGGATTGCAGATGCAAAGTTTAATGTTCATGCTTGGATACAATGTTTAATAAATATGTTTTTGATATTCACTTATTGGATCAATGTTGTAATGTGTTTTGTAATCTTGTGTATTTTTTGAGTTATATACTATCATTACAGTTCTCTTTTACTGAAATGTGGGTAATGTAGGTGTCAAGGTTGCAAGAGCAGCTGCAAGCTGAAAGAGATCTTAGAGCTGCACTTGAAGTTGGCTTGAGCATGTCTTCTGGACAGTTCTCCAGTTCACGTGGCATGGATTCTAAAGTTTGTATAAATATTGTGCCACTTTATCTTTTTGCCACGCTCCTTCAAATACATAGAGCATTGGGTAATACACTTTCTTATGACTTAAAATTGATGTAAAGACAAGGGCCGAACTTGAGGAGATTGCTCTTGCTGAGGCAGATGTGGTGAGGTTAAAGCAGAAAGTAGCAGAACTTCACCATCAACTTAATCAGCAACGACAGCACCATTATGGTTTCCTCTCTGATGCATGTGACCGGTATCAACATGTCCAAAATCATAGCACTCAACAGTGAGTATGCAAAGCCATCATTTTGTTAATTGCTAAGTTTATGATGTCAGCAGTTATGGGGAGTTGCATGCCGCATTTCATTTTCATGCTTAAACCATTAATTGGTCCGATTTCAGAAACTTCAACTACGTTGATACCTTGATGGTGTGAATATGATGACACATTATTTGGAAATATTATTTATTTGTGGGTTAATTTTTCTCATGTCACTCATTTTTCACTTATTTTGTCCAAAGTCATTTATGTTTTGTTTCAAGCAGATCATTTAATTTTTAAACTAATCTCAATAAGACCATATGCCTAGTTTTCAGCCTCTTCTGAAGCCGAATAGCAAAATGAAATCATTCAAAACAGGATGTAAAAATCTCAAAATAAAATGCAAGAATCTAAACACTTGCTATGTAACCTTTCTGAGATGAGTTAAAAAAAATTAAATGATTGCTTGAAACAAAAGATGAATGACTTTAGTGAAAATAAGTGAAAAACCTGGTGATCACGAGTGAAATTAACCCATTCCTGTGGATTCGGCTGCTGCTAGACACTAGTGAACTGGGGAAATTTTCATCTGGGGCCCTTTGTGACTGAAACTCTCACTGGAGTAATATGTTTGAGTGGATTCTTCTGAATTTATTCAAGGCTGAGAGGACTTGTTTGATATTTTTGCCTCCATGCCCCTGCCCCTGTCAGTAACGACTCCCAAATCGGGAGTCAAGACACATGTTTTTTTTTTTTTTTTTTATGCCTGCGAACTGCATCTGCTGCATGTAATCTATCTGCTTATATGCATGTGTGCGTTTGTGGTGATAAAAAGCAATTATCATGTAAGCCACAGCACTTTTTTGACTTAGTATTGGAACTTTGGATATTCAGTATCCTTGTTTGAACATTAAAAGTGATTCTTATAGCATTTGCATTTTTTTTTTGGCACCTTTTTATTTTGATGCTAAAAGCCTAGGATGAATAAGATGAATCGCCTTATGATATGATCATAGGAATAACAGACTATTTGATATGGAGGTTAAAGAAAAAGGCTATGATAATATTTTCCAAATTCTGGTAACATCCTTTTTCAAAATTTTGTATGCAGGAGATTTCTTCAGCAAGATTTTGATGCAACGCTTGCTTTTGTGAATCATGAAAGAAAACAAAGAACTGAGGTATTGTATAGCTCCATGTTGCAGTCAATCAAAACAGCTTTTTTAAAAGATTGAGAAAAGTAGATTGTGGATTAGAACAATTCAATCATTTATCTTTCCAAACTTCTAGTCCTTGCAACTTTGTTTGGCTGATGCCAATTCGTGATGGGAATTTATGGTGTTCTTGCAAACATATTCTTTAGGGGAAGCAGTTTTTGAAATGGTATTAAATGATCCTGTTTTTCAAGTGCCATACTTTCTGAATTATTTTCCACAAGTACATCTTATTTGTTCTTTGAAGTTTCGGAATCTGATTGTTGTTCTGCATAGGAATAAACAATTTCTTTATGTCTGTCTGATGGCTAACCAAATGTTGCTTTGTCCTCCTTTCCAAAATAGCCAAAAATAAATGAAGAAAAACCAAAAAGGTAAGCTATCTAAATAAAGCCTAATTTTATGATCTATGATAGTGGATGTTGGAATGTTTGAAGTGAAGAAGCTTGTCCATAAAATGAGCTTAGTGAAAATGATACTAAGTTGGATGTATGGGAACACAAGATTATGCGATGAATGAGTTCATTCCAAGGTATAAGTAGCAACAATTGGGGATAAGTTGAGGGAGGATCAATTGAGATGACTTCAATTTCCCATGCAGATTAATGGATACGAGGTATTGGATATTGAGCACATTCAAGTTATAAGAATAAAGTAGATGTGAGGTGGATCAAGGATAACAGACTGCAGTGCTGAAAGGACTTAACGTATGTAAATCTTACTGAAAAGTGGCTTTAAAATAAGTTCGATGCAGGAAAAAGATCCACATAGGTCATCATAGTTGTCAAAATCGCGAGTTGACTCGTACGATTTTACGAGTCAAAATCACGTGAACGATTTTAATCGTATATAAAATCGGATTTGTGGTAAAATCGGGTGAAATCAAGTTTTGACTCGTTAAAATCGGTGAAATCGGGTGAAATCGGGTAAAATCGGATGTAAAATCGAGTGTTGACTCATTATTATTATTTTTTTAATTTTTCTATCTAATTTTCTCC
>CATIWR010063234.1:0-40865 GCA_949677035.1 Omphalea diandra
TCATGAAAATAAATAAATCAAGAATATAACAATCTTTCATCTATGTATATCACAATATCATCACATTAAAGAACATTTGATTCCATTGAAGTATATGGCATTTAACCCATCACACATATAGTACCATTAGCTATTTACTTACTGAGTATGCAAACTCACTCTTTTGTATGAAATCTTATTTCAGGAAGAGTAGACTAAAGATTGCATCCAGTATACTTTTCAAAGTCGCTGTCTAGCAGTGTAATAGAGGTTGGGCCAGTATGTAGTAAGTTAATATTTTAGTTTGATTATTCATGTATGTTTTGTTGTAAATAATTACTAACTGGTGAACAAGAGACATAATGAAGAAAAAAAATTTTGATCAGATCTTTTAAATGACAATGGATAGACTTAAAGAGAAATTTAAAATGATTATTAAATGGGGTGTGACAAGAAAACTCTCTCCACATGAACCAAAACAATAATTATGAGTAAAATTTTGGAAAAATGAAAGAAATTCAATAATTGCGTTAGTAAAGAAAGCAGAAATTAACTTGTCAAAGAAGAGAACAAATCTTTGATTTGCCGAATCCTCTAGGGCAATTGCCAATAGCAACCCCTCCATTTGGATCATACTTGACTCTCCCCATATTACTTGCAAATTTTCAATTAACAAGATGAATTATTTATAAAGAAACCGATAGTCAAAGAAAAAATAAAGAAATATTTTACCCAAATCAAACCAAAGAATAACTTAAAAAACTGTGAATTTTTAAGAGAAAAGGAAAACTAAAGCAATAAACTTGTGAGAGAGAAATCAAAATGTTTGAATACTACTTCAATACAATTCTTCAATTGAAATTGGTCGACCGAAAACCCACCATGGTTGATGGCAGAAGTAGTTCTCTTATACATAACATTGCCAACCTGAAATGTAATCTATATGAGAAATAAGTTGTTTCTAGCAATTTAAGAGACAGAAATAAGACAAAAAGAAGATGAGGAGCAGAGCATGAGAAGTAAGAGTCGACCTGAGAGAGAGAAAAGAAAAGACGAAAAAGAGGAGGAGTAAGGGAAGGAAGTTCTAGAGCACTGACTGAGAAATGGGAAATGAAAAGTAAATTTTGTGTTAGCGTAACACATGATAACCTGAAAGACAAAATTATCTTTAGCAGCATATAAAACGGCGCCATTTCGCCGTCACAGTGAAGAAGAAAATAGCCCAGCATTTTTACGCATACCAATGACGTCGTTTCTCACAAAATGCCACCACATGCCAGGCTATGAAACCAACCATAAAAGTGCAAGAACTTGCAAAATCACCCTCCTAAATCAGTGTAGCAATCTTGGTTTTATATATATATATATATAATTTTGATAAATTATTTGTATTGAGAGAAGTCCTTGAACTTTTTAAAATTGAAAATCATTATTATTATATTGTTAAGACTAATTAGATTAAACCAAGGATTACGAGCCCAATTTACTAGTTAATAAATCATGGGGAATTGATTTTTAAATTGTAGCTATTGGGTAAACATTATTTTGGCCCTTCAACCCTTTCTTTTCATTTTTGGCTCTTTCTTCCTCCTCCTCTTCCTTCCACCTATGGCTACCAGTGAACCCTCTAACCTTCTTTGAGCTGCCAAACACCAAAACCAAGCAAAATTTTCACCAAGAAATTGAGATTAAGGGAGACAAAATTAGGTAGGAAGTTGTCTTCTTCGAATCTCCCAAACCGACTATCACCAACCCCTAAGGTAAGTTTCAATAGCCTCCCTACCGCTTGGAGCAGATTTTTGAAAACTTTCAATCATGTGATGGCCATTTTTCAGTGAACATGACTCACTGCAGTCGTAACTTTTTTAGCACGATTTAAGACAACGACCAAAGAAACTTATATGGTTAGACTCTCCAAGGCGAGGGCTATGTATGGGTGTCCTTTATTTATATTTTTTGCGACTTAAATTTTTTGGTAATGAATTCTAATAAGTTTTGAATCACGCGCCAAAAATTTTAGAAGCTTTCAAAATTATTTTGAGACTTTCTATATTAGTTTCAAGACTAAAATTTGCTTAGTAAATTAATTTGTGAATTCAATATTAAATTTTCTTGGTGACCGAGAATAGAGAAATTGTCTTTTTTAAATTCTTTAGGACTTTTTGGAACTCCAAATAAATTGGATAAATTGCATGAAAGCAAATGTATGAAGTTGTAGTAAATGGATTAGTATTTTGATAGGTTAGATAAATAAAATAATCACAAGATTTGTCTAATTTTTGTAAATTAATTCGCTAAGGGATTTAGTGAGTTTGAAATTGTGTAGAACAATTATAGACCTTTAAATTTATGTGACTAATAACTATTTGTATGAAGTTATTGATATGAATTGAAGTTAATAATTTGCTTGATCAAATATGTATTAATGGTGAAAGTTGTATATTTGTCAAATGTAAATAATTAATTTAATTGAGACTATCGAGAAGTGTAGGAGGTGAAAATATAAAATATTAAAGGCTAATATTGGCATTTATAATTATATTTATGTTGTGATGTGATTTGTGAATAGCTTTTTTGAGCGATTGAAAATTTGAGAAAGTATCTGATTTATGTTATTATGTTGTTGAAATTCCAATAAAGTTCATAGAATAATTTTGCATCCATATTTTACATTCCATTATTTGTAGTAAATTCTAAGTGTCAAATTTGTTTCTTAACATCATTTACTTGTCTTTTTTAAGCCAGATTTTTTATCCCAATAATAGAGCTTAGTGGTACATCCATCAGTTAGGAGTTTCCCTTTTTTGAGTCAATTTAGATGAGTAGCTAAACTTATAATAAGTTATTTTTTTTTTAAAAAAAAAAACTACTATCTTTTAACTAAATTTGATTTATAAAATGACTGTTTTGATATTAAACCAAGAACAGAGGATGATATTTTTGTTTTAAAATAATTGGATAAGTGCCTATGCACTCATTTATATGCCTTATGCGATCACCTTGAATGTCAAGTGTTATTATTGATATTACTCTATTTTATGATATTATAGTATACACATGCCTTTAGTACATATATTGGGCAGTTGCACTTCGGGGGTACTATCTGTTTGCATTAGGATTTGTGCTTTGAGCTGTTAGATAAGACATCTTTGCACCCATTGCTACTAGAGATAGATAGTATACATATATGGGTGTATAGTGGTTTTGCTTATCATGCTTTTAGTATATACCTTGATTTGGATATGAAAAATATTAATGTTGAAATTTGTGCAATTTTATAAATTACATTTATCCAGTACATAATTGATTTAGTTATTATATCTAAATAGTATGATCACCTATTGTTTGTTCTCCTCCTTATTATTTGTTTATTCTTTTACTAATTTTCATACTCACAACTTTTTTCAAATTCTTTTTATTAAGTAGTCTAGAAGATTCCTTTTTTTAGTGTTGTCCTTATTACACCATGATTGAGAGGTGGCAAAGATCGTGGCTGTCACATGGTTAGATTAAAGGATGTTCGCTGACCTCATATGAATTCTTCTTACCTAAGGAGTCAACAAAGCATGGCATATTTGTTAACGATAGAATGCGAGATGACTCTATATCTCTAGGAGTTATGTCATACTCATCTTTCATAACTCTACCTCCATCTTCTCAAGTAGCTGTAATACCATTTTTGCCTCTTCTAATAGCTCTAGCCCCACCTCTAATTCCTTCTCTAATAGCTCTAATTCCTTTAGTAGCTCTTATTCCATTAGCAGTAATATAGATTGATGATGGTTTTGATACTGCTATAGCACAAGTGCTTACAACAACCATGGTCATGAGAGAGCAATAGAAGCCATGGGATATTGTTAGGCATTATAAGCAAATAGGGCTTAAAAATTTTGATGGCTCTTTGGATTTTGATGATAGAGTGGATTAGCTTAAGAAGATGGAGAAACCATTACTTTTATAGAGATGTTTGATATAAAAAAGATTAGTACAACTTAATTTTTTGCTACAAGGAGTAATTGATGGATGGATGGATAAGGTGTACCATTTGCATGGTGCTAACTTGACTTAGTAGATGTTTGTGATTAATGAGAAGAAATACATCTATAAAAGCTAAAAGAAAATGAAGTAAAATACTTTTTTCAAACTGATGTAAGGCAACATGACAGTTAGAAAGTATGTTAATCAATTTAAGGAATTGTATAACTTTATGACTGATATTTTCCCTTCTAAGGACCTGAAGTATGATTAATTTTTAAGTGGTTTGCATGTTCCCATTAGTCCAAATTAGCCATTTATGATGCGGGGCTTCTTTAAAAAAATCTAGTAGATAAGGCCCCTAAGGTAAAAAGATTGTATAAATAAGAGCAAGAGATAATCTAGAAAAGTAAGAAGCATGGACATAGTTCTTTTCATAGTTTTGATGAGAGGTCAACTAAGAGAAGAAATGGTAAATTTTAGGCTAGGTCTAATTCAATACTAATGGTAGACACTTTTAAGGAAGAATAGGTCAATATAGTAGATTACCATATGTTATTCAAGGCTCAATATAGTAGCAACTGGTGGTTCAACACATGCTTAAGGCAATAGTTTTTCTATCATAGTAAAAGTTTCAATCCTTTCCTCAGTATTATGTTTATGGTAGATATCATTATGGTGATTAGTATATGAAGACTAGTACATGTTATAATTATGAGATAGAAGGGCATTTTAGGATGGAGTGTCCTTAACTTTTGCAAACCAATGATTCCAAGTAGGGATCGATTGCACCTAAGAGTTAGAGGGGTATAATATTAGAGAAAGCTATAGGAGCCACATAAGATAGTCAGTCTAGATAGAGTTCTCAATTTAACAAACCACAAGCTCATGCTAGAATAATTACTATAACTCAACAGGAGGCATTAGTATCACTAAAAGTTATGGTAGGTATATTACTAATATTTCGTAGAGATGCACATATTCTCATTGATCTAGGCTTTGTTCATTCATTTGTATCACTTACATTTGTCATTCATTCGAATAGGCATAGAGGCTTATTAGATGAGGCCTTATTAATGAGTATTTCTTATTAGTAGTTCTATTATTTGTGATTAAGTGTTTCAAGATTGTGTAGTTAAGTTAGAAGTTCATGAATTATTGGTGGTTTTAGTTCCTCTGCCTCTTCAGGATTTTAATGTTGTGTTAAAGATGGATCAACTATCATACCATCATGTCACGGTGAACTGTTATGATACGATGGTGACTTTCGAGTAGCCTAAGAAGGCTAAGCTCACTTTTTTAGGATAACAAATATTGTTTCCTTTCGGTGTGACTTCTACTATCACTACTAGATAATTGCTTAGGAAGAATTAGAAAGACCTAAGTTGGAGGATATACTAGTGATATATGAGTTTCTTAAGGTGTTTCATGATCAACTTCCTAATTTACCTCTGTATAGGGAGAACCTTTTTTTAGGTACTGCTCTTATTTCTTAGGCACCATATTGGATGGCTTTAGTAGAGTTAAAGGAATCGAAGGTGTTGTTGCAGTAGTTGTTTGATAAAGGTTTCATAAAGCCTAGCGTTTCTCCATAAAGAGCCCAGTGTTGTTTGTGAAGAAGAAAGATAGCTCTTTAAGGTTATATGTCGATTACAGGCAACTTAATCAAGTAATAGTGTGTAATAAGTACTCATTACCTCGCATTGAGGATCTTTTTGGTAGTAAATAAAAAGAATCAAGAGTATGACTAGAGATAGGCTCATTCATAATAATGCTCTTTGACTTATTACGCTCTTTGACTTATTACCATTGACCTAGAGATAATTTGTTTTTAAAGTAGTTAGGATAATATCTAGACTGGTACTACGTATGACAATAACTAAGGTAGGTCTATATGGTCACAGTAAGGTGATGAATATGTAATAGCATTGATTTGCTAGTTAGTATAAGTTAGGCTAATTTTGGTTTGGAATAAAGGTCTTTGAGTATTTGTTAAAGGGATATATACTATCTCTTGCATTTTCTTCAAGGTTATGCTCTAAAAGAATCATCATAACTAGAAGCAACTCTTTTCTCCTCTTCATCTTTTAACATATCATAGTATCATATCACATGACCAAAATGGCCAGATGAAAAATAGAAAATAGAGAGTGATAAAGCATAAAAGTGTATATTTTAATTGTGATAACTTTCCTTATATTGTGCTTAATTTCCAATTTTAATTGAATTTTATATTCAAAAAATTTAAATGTGATATTTTAAGTGCATTAGGGTTGAAAAGAAGAGATTAAACATCAATTTGCAAGATTCTTCAATTTTGGGGCAAAAAAGAGATAAAGTGCAGTTTGCGGCAGAAAATTTGTTGTGATAAGGCATGAGCGACACTTGCCAATTCGAGGCTAACAAATTTAGAAGAATAAGGAGCCAATTTTCAGCCTAATTTTCATAGAAGATCCTATACTAGTTAGGAGATTTACCCTAGATTTAGATCTTCTTTTGATATTGTCCAAAACCAATTAGGAAGTCAATTCCTCTAGGGATTTTTGAGAGAGATTGTTGTGTTATAAATATGAGTATTTTTTCTTGTATGGGGGAGGAAGCAAAGATGTGAAGAGCAAAGGGAGAAGGCAACCAACCTCAATTGGAGACATTTTCTTCCATTGCTAAACCATGATTTTTTCTTTTCTTTTTTTTTCAGTTTTTTTTCTTAATTCATGAGCTAATTTTCTTGTAGCTAAGACTATGGAAAACCTTATTATAATAATGAATTGATTTTTATTTTATTTAATCAAGATATTTTTATTTTCATATTGTTTATGAATTATTATGCTTAATGCTATTGAGAGCTTAATCACCTATTGATTGATGTAGTTTATGTGAATGAATTGGGAAAGGATTTTGCATAATTGACTAAATAATTCATAGTGTGAATTGAATGGTATATAGGGATACATATACATGATTCAGATGATTTTACAAGTTTTTCAGAGTTTAATGCAATTTTTATCTTAAGAACATTATAGAGGGATCTAAAAGTTATTTGATAGAAATAAAATTAATATATCTTGGTAGGGAATATTAAGCAATTTTAGGAAAAATCTAGCCGATGAAAATAAGAAATTATCTTGATTGAATTTAATAAATTTAAACCTATTGAGTAGTTAGGTAGACTAATAGTCTTAGCTCATTAAATTTGATTGTTGCAACTTTAATTGTTTATTGTTTCCCTTTTATTTGTTTTTAGTCTTTAAATTTTCATAGTTTATTTATTTGAATTTTCATAGTTTAATTAGTCTATTAAATTCGGTTGTCCAAATAATCATAGGTTGACTATAGTTTTAGTACTTATTTTATTAAATCCTTGTGAGAAGAATATCTTTTTACCACTTGATAACTAATACACTTGCTATGATCATTTAAATTTTAACTATCAAGTTTTTAGCATTGTTGTTGGGGATTTAATCCAAAATAATATTAGAACTTGTTAATCTTGGTTAATTTGGATTTTTCTATTTTTTTTAATTTAGCTTTTAATCTTGCTTGTTTACGTTAATTAGTGCATGACATGTATTAGTGGCGAAGAACTAGTAGAACTTGATCCCAAAATAGAGAGAACTTTCCATATACGTTGAAAGGGTAACAAAGGTAATGAATAAGAGCAAGCTGAAATCAAAATAGTGGATCCAGTGAATGCCAACTGGACTCTTTTGGATTATGCTTGTCCAATAATTGATGGAGCTACTTCTAGCATTAGCAAGCCAACAACTTCAAAATCAACCCAACAATCATCCAAATGATTCAATCCAGTATCCAATTTAGTGGGCTATCGAGTGATGATCCTAATGCACACATTATCAATTTCTTAGAGATTTGTGACACCTTTAAAAATAATGGAGTTAGTGATGATGCTATTAGACTTAAACTTTTTCCTTTTTCATTATGAGATAAGGCTAAGGACTAGCTTAATTTACTTTTTTCATGTAGTATCACTACATGGATGATTTCACTCAAAAATTTATAGCTAACTATTTTCCTCCCTTTAAAATAGGTAAATTAATAAATGATATCACCACTTTTGTTCAATTAGAGATAGAGACTTTATATGAGGATTGAGAGCTATTTAAGGAGATGCTTAGAAAGTGTCCTCATCATGTTATTCCAGTTTGGGGAATCAAATTCAAACTTTTTATAATAGTGTTACTTCATCTAACCAGTCAATTATTGATGCAACTATAGGTGATACAATTATGAGAAAATCTCCTGACAAAACTTTTGAGCTAGTGGAAGAGATGGCTTCTAATAACTACAAATGGAATAATGATAGAGCAGATCAAAAGGGACATAGGGTGCATAATGTTGATTCTTTTACTGTTTTATTTGTTCAAATTACTTCTTTGAATACAAAATTAGATAATTTTGGTGTTACAACAATGAATGTTTCAACTTTTGATCCTTGTAACTTATGTGGTCAAATGGGACATTCAAGCTCTCATTGTTAGGTAGGAAATTATTTTTGATTTTTCATGAAAGTGCTAATTTTATTTCTTATGATGCCAGGTCAAATTCTAATCCTTATTCAAATACACACAATCCATGGTGGATAAGCCATCTGAATTTTTCTTAAAGTAACAATCAACAAAAGGTACCCCTTAGATTTTATCAACAATAACCACCATAAGAAAATTAAAAAAAAATAAAGGATTTAATTACTAAATTCATCAATAGCGTTGAAGCAATGTTTCAAAAACATGAGACGTCTATTATGAACTTAGAAGTAAAAGTGAGACAACTGGTTAACATGATGTCGAAAAGAAAAAAAGGTCAGTTTCCTAGCAATATTGAGAAGAATTCAAAAGAACAAGTAAATGCTATCACTATAAGAGGTGAGAAACAATTGGAGAATTTAGAGGAGATGCAAGAGAAAAGAAGGATGAGCATGACAAAGTTGATTATTCATCCATGGAAACTACAAGGAGTACACTCAAACTTAATTTAGATGCTATTAAACTTTCATTTCCTTATCCTAAAAGAGTTTTGAAAACTAATTTAGATAAACATTTTGAATATTTTTTAAATATGTTTTAAAAGGTACATATTAATATTTCTCTTCTTGATGTTGTATTTGAAATGCCAAATTATGCTAAATTTTGTAAGGATGTGATTTTCAACAAAAGGAAATGGAAAGAGCATGAGATGATGAAGCTTAATGAGGAGTGCTAAGCAATTCTCTTAAATAAATTGCCACCAAAACTCTAAAGATTCAGAGAGTTTATCTATCCCTTGCACTATAAGAGATATTGAATTTGAAAAATCATTATGTGATGTAGGTGTTTGTCTGAACTTAATGTCATACTCAATTTTTGAAAAACTTAGATTGTATGAATTGACACCCACTACTATTACCTTACAACTAGCTAATAGATATATTAAATATTCTAGGGAATAATAGAGGATGTCTTAGTTAAGATGGGCACATTTATTATACCTATTGATTTTATTGTGTTGGATATAGAGGAAGATCGAGCAATGCCTTTGATTCTAGGTAGACCTTTTCTTACTACCAGTAATGTTTTGATTGATGTGCGAAAAGGTTTACTTACTCTTAGAATCAATGATGAAGAAGTCATGTTTAATGTGTTTAAATCCATGAAACATCTTGTCACAATGAAACATGAAGTATATTGGATTGATTGCATTGATATGTGTGAAAATGAAGCAAATGTTTTAAATTAGAAGATCCTTTGAAAAGTTTCATTCTTAATTCTTGTGATGATGCACAGGTCTAGGATGAAAAACATAAAGAGAAATTCACTTACTTGGACACAAGTCAAGAAGGTCCAAGGCAAAAGAAAGGAAATTTTTACCTTTGGAAGAACCAACTTCTACAAAAAAAATTGAAACCCTCTATTGAAACTCCTCAAACTTTAGAACTTAAATCTTTGCCTTTTTATTTAAAATATATATTTTTGAGAGAAAACTCAACCTTACCTATGATTATTTCACCTAAATTGATAGGTCTTCAAAAGGAAAAGTTGTAAATGGTGCTTAAGGAACAACCTATTTTCTATGAATCCACTCATTCCTTGCAAAATCCTTTAAAAAGAGAAGAGAAGTCAAGCTAGTGACTTTAAAAGAGTTCTTGTTGGGAGGCAACACAATATTCTTAATTTTATAATTTTATGTTTTTATTTTATTTTTGCATATTTTTTTCTTGATTTTCACTGCATTTTTTTATTTTTTGCATTTTGATATCTTTTGGGCATGTTCTAAAATTAATTTTCAAAAAAAGAAAAAAATCAATCAAATACTTTTTGATAAGACATGCCCATGACTTATTGCCCATATGAAAATATTCATTAGTTAGCATAAGTCGTGCCCATAGCTTATCCCAGTAAATCTTTTGTTTTGGTTTTCTTATGCCTTATTTGCTAGTTTACATAAGTCATGTCGATGACCTATGACATTAAATCTTTTGTTTGGTTTTTTTTGTCTCATTTGTTAGTCAGTATAAGCCATGCCCACGGGTTATCACATTAAATCTTTTGTTTCATTTTTTTTAATCAGCATAAGGTGTGCCCACGACTTATTGTGCAGATAGGATCATTTCTTTGTCAGCTTAAGTCATGCCCACGACTTATTCACTTAAGTCTTCTTGAAAACACCATAGCCACTCGCCACCCTCCTTTATGCACTTGAGCTTCACTCCCACCATAGCTCATCATTTAGGGAAGTTTCCTTTGCACTTCAATTTTTATTTTTATTTCTTTTTGGGTGAACTTCTTTTTGCTACATTGAGGACAATGTATACTTTAAGTGTGAGGAGGATTAAAATTTGATGATACTTTTGTCTTTGGCATACTTTAATTTTTGCTTGATAACCTTTTTCTTTTGGAATGTCTACTCCCTTGATATTTGTTTTCAAATGATTATGGATTATCATGAATTTTTTTGCTTGAGGTAAAATTGCATGATAGGATGCAAGCATGATTAAATGAATTTTTTTTTTCTTGCCAGGATGAGTATTTCTTTACTTTGATAAAAAAAATTTAAATGAAAAATGTGCAAGATTCAACATAAGTAAACCTTAATTGTGAGTTTTTGAGTTTATGAGCATTTTTATTCTTTCTTTCTCTATTTTGTTTTGTTAAGTATTATCAAACTTGGATTGCATATTCTGCAGCATTCCTTGTTATGCATTTTGATACCACATTAATAAGTTTTTATATTGAAAAGCAAAAAAGGTGTCTAGGCTAACCCCATTAAGCCATCAATAGTCTACCCTTATGTTATTCCCTTAGGAAAACCAAATTGAGCCTTAACCTTTCTTTGTTTGCACCATATTAATTTTACCTTAAACCTTTTTAATTTTTCTTTACCCTTTTTTATTGAAGGATTTCAATTGAGTTGACATGAGAACGAGAACCATTTTTTAGCAAATTGTTGAAAAAAATATTCAATTTTTTACTCCTTTATGTTGGTGTTTAGTAACTAGGGATATTCATTATAATTATTTATCTTTGCGTCAAATGGTTGCTAATTTATGAGTATACAAAAGCATTTTATGTATTTTTTATGCTAAGTAACTGGGGGCATTGATCACAAATATTTGTTTTCGTGTAAAAAGGCTAAAAACATTTTAGAAAAAAATGAAAAGAAAATGAAAAGAAAAGAAAAATATTTTGATTACTCTAGTTGTAGTGTTGTGAAAAAAAAAAAAAAAGAATTCATGTCAATTAAATTAAGTCCTTTGATAATTTTTCACCCACAATTTCCTTTTTATCGAACCTAAGCCCAAACCCAATTACAACCCATTTTATACCTCTTTTTTATTTTTAATGCATAAAACTCATTTTATGTGGTAGAGATATGATATATGGGCAAGCTTATGATAATATTATCTCTTATTTTGACTTGAGAGTTTATTGATACCCTAAACACTTTGAGCGCATTGAGTGAAAGCAGTGAGAGGGTATTTTAATCTTATTGCATTTGATTTTAAAGAAGTGGTTAAGGAAAAGGAATGTTTGTCTTTATTTTAAGAGTTCATTTATGAAATGTTCATTTCTTTTTATTGCAATGTGACTTGAATTCATTGCGAATTGATAATTCAAGATTGTTTGATGACAAACTAAAAGAGTAAGGGATACAGAAATGGAAGGGTTGCTAAGTTTGAGTTAGGTATACTTGAGGACAAGCATTGTCTTTAGTATAGGGGAATTTGATGAGGCATAAAATTGCATATTTTAATTGTGATAATTTTTTTCCTATATTGTGCTTAATTTTTAATTTTAATTCAATTTTATATTCAAGAAATTTAAATATGATATTTTAGATGCATTAAAGTTGAAAAAGGGGGATTAAACATAAATTTGTAGGACTTTTCAATTTTGGTTCAAAAGAAGCGAAGTGCATGCGGCAGAAAACTTGTTGTGATAAGGTGCGGGCGTGACTTGCCAATCCAAGGCTAATGAATTTAGAAGAAAACTAAGTCAATTTTCAGCCAAATTTGTATAGAAGATCCTATCCTAGTTACTAGATTTAGATTTTCTTTTAATGTTGTCTAAAACTAATTAGAAAATCAATTTCTCTAGGATTTTGGAAGATTTTTTAGAGAGATTATTGTGCTATAAATATAATTCTTTTTTCTTGTATGGGGGAGGAAGAAAAAATGTGAAGAGTAAAGAAAGAGGGCAACCAACCTAAATTGGAGACATTATCTTCTTCCATAGTTAACCCATTGAGTTTTTCTTTTCTTCCTTTAGTTTTCCATCTTTATTAATGAGCTAATTTTCTTGTAGCTAAGGTTATAAAAAGCCTTATCATAACAATAGTTTGTTTTTATTTTATTTAATCAAGATAATTTTATTTTCATATTGTCTATGAATTATTATGCTTAATACTATTAATAGCTTGATCACCTCATGATTGATGTAGTTTATGTAAATGAATTGGGAAAGAATTTGTATAATAGACTAAATAATTCATGGTGTGAATTGAATGGTATATAGGGATGTATACATGATTCATCTAATTTTATAGGATTTTCACATAGTTTAATATGTTTTCTATCTTAAGAACTTCATAGAGGAATCTAATGATTATTTGATCGAAGTATGATTAATATATCTCGAGAGGGAATATTAAGCAATTTTAGAAAAAATCTCAACCTATGACAATAATAAATTATCTTGATTGAATTTAATAAATTGAAATCTATTAGAGTGGTTAGGTGGACCAATAGTCTTAACTTGTTAAATTTGATTGTTACAACTTTAATTATTTATTACTTCTCTTTTATTTATTTTTAATCTTTAAATTTTTGTAGTCTATTTATTTTGAATTTTCATAGTTTCATTATTTTCTTAAATTTAGTTGTCCAAATAATTATAAGTTGACTATAGTTTTAGTACTTATTTTATTAAATTCTTGTGAAACGATATCTTTTTACTACTTGATAACTAGTGCACTTGCTAGGTATATTTAAATTTCAGCTATCAGGAAGAATTTCATACTTCAAAGAAATCCACAAAGAAGAAGAATTACCACTTTTAATCTTGATACCTTAGTGATAGAATTTCTTAGGATTATAAGGGTTTTGGATTGTAGAAACCTCCCATGATAACACTTTTCCCATTTTGCTTCTACAAAGGAACCAACTTTATTTGAGAAAGCAATTACCATTTTTTTTATGCATCAAATTCAATAGCACATCATAGGCTTTAACTCAAACTACGGTGTGGAAGAAATTGATATTTGATGGTTATTCATCCCTTGTAACACCTTTTATCATTGGGATATTTTTTAATCAAAGTCTTAGGGAGCATTTAGGACCCATGCTTTATCCTTTCTAGTCTTGAATTTGAAGAGGAATAGATCTTTATCCCATTCACTTGCTTTGATCCCACATTTAGGCCTCTAAGATTTCATCATAGTATCATTATGACACTTATATTGAATGTTTGGTCTATCCATAATCTTGCTGCGATACAATGATTTAAGTTTTTTTAACTCGACAAACTCCACTACAAGAACATCATCCTCTTTTGAAGTATTGTTGCTGTCAATATTAATCGAACCTAACTCCATAAACATCATAACCTATTAAAGTAAGAAAGGCTTTAGAATAAATATCGAAGCCATTGGGATAAGTACTTTCCACCCAAACCGCATACCAAAGAGAAAGAGCCACAACTTGAGAAACAACCAAATTACTAGGATTATAATCTAGAAAAAGTAATAATAAAAGAAAGATACTAAAGTTTGAAAAAGAAACTAGAAAGAGACTAAACTTTGAAAACAAAACTAGAAAGAAATAAATTTGAAAAAAAAAACTAAAAAAATCAGAACAATAAGATGAGGCAAAATTTAAAGATTTCATATGTTGGAAAATAGATGAAATCATTAGGATCAAATGGCTCTTTAACAACAAGAGGATTCATCCTAATAAGGAAACCTAGCTCATCTTGATAACAACC
The DNA here is from genome assembly GCA_949677035.1 of Omphalea diandra. Lineage (NCBI taxonomy): Eukaryota > Viridiplantae > Streptophyta > Magnoliopsida > Malpighiales > Euphorbiaceae > Omphalea > Omphalea diandra. The sequence goes on from CATIWR010063234.1 coordinate 14,430, forward strand.
CTAACCCTCCTATGGAGGGAACCCTAATTAGAACTATTTTATATCTAATTATAATATAATTTGATTAATTCTATGAAACTAATAATCCTATAAAACAATAGTATCATAAAAAAAAATCACATATTTCTCAATTTTTCATTTAACTCATTTATCAAACATCTTTAAGGCACTAACAAAAGGCATGCATAACCAGGATTAAAAAAAATAAAGAATACCAATTCATATCCATTAAAATATTAGTTTATATCATATTATATCACTTATGTGAATGAATTTAACATAAAAAAGAAATCAATAAAAAGCTTCACCAATCCATAAAATATTTGCATGCAAGCAAGATAAATAAAGAACAAAATCATGAGCAATGAATAAAATAAAAAGAGCACTAACCCAATATGTGTATATAGTAGTATCAAGATAATGCTCATATAATAAAGAAAGAGAGAGAGAATTCAAAACAACAAAAAAGATGAAAGAAGTTAGAAAGTTGCAAATTGGAATCATACCAATCATAACCCACATGTTACACGCGATGATTATAATAATAAATTTTATATTTATTTTTATTAAATAACAAGTTAGCTAATTGAATAATTAATTATTATTTTATAAAAGTTATTATCAAGTAAATAAAATAATAAAATAAATTTCTTAAAATTTATAATATGTACTGAGGTAATTATAATAACAGATTGTCTATTGATTTATATTTTTAATTTTATGAGGTACAATTTCAAAAAAAATTATTAAATTTTAATAAATTAAATTCCTAATATCAATCAAATAAATAGTATAAGTATTTCATAATGAAAAATAAAATTGATAATAGTTATAAATTATATATATGTGAAATTGTCTATTAATTAGTTTTAATTTTAATTTTTTGTTTGAATAAAATTTTAAATTTTAGGTTTTCAATGAATAAATTTATACATTTTAGATTTTCTAATTTTCAATTTAGAAATGGTCTAGAATTTTTTCTTTTAAATTTTTTTAATTTTCTGTTTAAAAGTTTTTTAATATAATTTTAGCTTCTCATTTGAAATTTATATTATTTAGTTTTTTTAATTTTATATTTAAAAAATCTTTTTATATAATAATTAATTTTTTAAATTTTTTATTTAAAATATTTTAATATAGTAATTTTTATTACATAATATAAAATAACGATATGTGCTATTTAAAATTAATTTTGAGGTTGAAATTGATAATATATATTAATTGCTTAAATATGAAAAATAGAGGGGGGAAAAAACAAATTGCTTTGCCCTTATGCCTCTTTGGTTTCGATCCTAAACTCATGTGAAGCTATAGAATTGCTTCAGTAAGAAAAATTTCATGTTATTTTTTTAATATCAAAGATATGGTCCTATATTTGCTAACGGCGCAAATTTCAGTATGACTATTAGGGGAGGTAAGAAAGGAAAATCTAATACTACCCTTCTGTATCAAGTGGAGGCGCGCGCAGAAGAAAATCGAGGAGAATGAATAGTGATACTCCAACTGCGGTTCACCACGACGACGAAGATGACTATGAAGGCGACGAGGTTTTCCTCGACGATTCTGATATCATCCACGAAGTCACCGTCGACGAAGAAGGTCCTCTTTCTTTCTGTCTCTCTACTTATATCATGCCATTTTCTATTGTCACGAATTTTTCTTTTTTCACGGAACAGATCTTCCCGACGTGGACGACGACGCTGCCTCGGATGGTGAAAACGCTGGTGATAGTATTGCTATTTTAGATTTTATTTGTTTTTGATTCTGCTGTGCAATCTAAATAATAACATTCGTTTTTTTGATTTCCCAGATGGAGTTGATGACTCTATGCACATATTCACTGGTCATACTAGTAAGTTTGTGTTGTGCCTCTTTTGATTCTCCTATAATTATATTTTATAATTTAAAAAAATTGCAAGGAAATGAACTATTTTTATGAATTATTCAATTCTTATGGGCAATTGAATTGAGTATGAATATTTACTTTTGCTTCTGTTTCTTTGTTTATCTCACTGTCACTGATGCCAGTTCTTTATTTCTGTCTGTTGTTATACCATACATAAGTGAGGAAATATCATTCTTCTGCTATGAAAGAGGGATCATCTGCCATTATCTATCTCCTGTTAAATTTCCCAATGATATTTTTTTTATTAGAACTGAGGGATCTTTTCTAATGTTAAGGATGCAAGTGCAGGGCAGAACTACATTATCAGTAGCGGGGGTCACCCCATCTCGCCCCCCCTCCCCCCCCCCCAAATAAAAAAAAAAAAAAAAATCTTATATTATATATAGTGGTTATCTATATTGACCCCCTAAAAATAACAAACACACCCCCCACCCCCCCCAACCAGCTCACCTCTCTCTCTTCCCTTGTAATAAATATTGAAAAGAAAATTTGGTCTTTTGTTTTATGCATATAAATGGGCTTTTATATGTTGTTTTAATGATGAAAATAATGGTGGTAGTGGATTTTTTCATTGCTTTGGCCCATTATGTAACTAAAGCTATTATATTAATTGAAATTTCATTGCATTCTACTTCTCCATCATATGTTGTTTGTGGATTTTTTTTTTTTTTTGGACTTTTCATGATAACTATATAGAATTCATGATTTTTGTATACCCATTAAAAATGTATTCAATATTCAGCTGGGGTACTTTTTGTATATATTTATGCATTACATATGCATAATTAATATATTAATGATTATTAAAAAATGAATATCACATTATATCGTATTTTTGTGTTCATGGATTTGACTAAATTCTTTATCGCCCCCCTGGCTAAAATTCCCAGTTCCGCCCCTAGGGAAGTGGAACTCTGGTTGTTGGTTTTTGTGTATCATATATGATAATCTTTTTTGTTTTTTGGGTATTATGTCCATGATGTATAATGTAGCTCAACCTTCACATTTTGATGGATTTTGGGGTGAATGAAAGCCAATAACTATTGTCGCTTCCCTTTCTGCACAGGTGAGCTCTATACAGTTGCCTGCAGTCCAACGGATCCTACATTAGTTGCAACTGGTGGTCAAGATGACAAAGGTTTTCTTTGGAAGATTGGTCAAGGAGATTGGGCTTGTGAGCTTCAAGGTATTTATATCTATTAGTTATCCTTAATCTTTTCATTGATCCTGTTACATTTGTCAACATCTCCTTTCAAGCCAAAATCAATTTCTGCCCCTTGTTGCTGTAATTTTAAATATTGTGTCCTTTACATATCATGCAACTTGACCTCTTGGAAATTTATGTATAGGTCATACGGATTCTGTATCTAGTTTAGCCTTTAGTGCTGATGGGCAGTTGCTCGCATCTGGGGGCTTGGATGGTGTTGTTCAAATTTGGGATTCTTCATCAGGAAACTTGAAATATAAACTTGAAAATGTTGGAGGAGGAATCGAGGTGATCTTACGAACTTTAACTGAACTTGGTGGCACTGGTTTCCATAGTAATTTATTATAGCATTTAAGTTAAAATTGACTATGCGGTTTCTCAGTGGATCAGATGGCATCCGAGAGGGAATCTACTCTTGGCTGGTTCTGAGGACTCTAACTCCTGGATGTGGAATGCTGATAAAGGTGCCTTTCTTAAGACGTTCTCTGGACATGGCGGTAGAGTCACTTGTGGCGATTTTACCCCTGATGGTACGAAACTGCTTTCTTCTCCTCTTTCCTTATTTTTCATCCTTATTATTTTTTCTTGGATTTGGCCCATTCCTTGTTTGCTTATCTGGCTTCTGTGGCTCCATTAAGGCAAAACAATCTGCACTGGTTCCGATGATGCAACCTTGAGGATATGGAATCCAAGGAGTGCAGAAAATGTTCATGTTGTAAGAGGTACTTATATTGATTCATATTGAATACGTTTTCTCTTTTTCCCCCCTTTCCTTTTTGGGTAAAATTAAGGTCATTGTTCAAATTATTTATAAATGTATTGCATATGACGATCTGGATAAATCTACATGTTATGGAACTAATTCTGTTATCGCCATCACTTTCTGAGCATTAATATGCTTCTTTACCTTAGCAATTCCCCTTTTGTTATGGTTCTGTTGATTTCTAACACAGAGCTGACATAGAAATTAGGTGTTTGTGGTTTTATTTTTCATTTATAACTGTAATCTCTCTGCTTTACAGGTCATCCATATCACACTGCAGGATTGACATGCTTGGTGCTAAGCTCAGATTCTACTATTGCCATCACAGGTTCAGAGGACAGTTCTGTCCACATTGTGAACATAACAACTGGGAGGGTCAGTTTCATTGTCACATTTTAGTATCTTTTTTTCTTTACTGCTGTTAATTTTGTCTTTGAAATAAAGTTGTCTGCTGTCTATATTGTTTCTTGGTCATTGCATTTGGTTGCCTCAGCTTCCAGGTTGTGCTCCTTGAGGTGGTGTTCTTTCCTTTTAAGCGTTGTGATTATTTTGTTATAAATCCTTCAACCTTATAGGCTATTGGAAGTAAGAAAGGATAAAAAAAAAAAAAAAAAAATTACTGGATTACCCAGTTGATGATATATTTGTAACATGGGGGTTAGAATTGATGGTTGCTTTGTGACTTTGGGTTCCTCCTGCAAAAGTTTTATCTGAACTGGGGAGAATCTATTATAGGCTAGAAATATATTCAAATCTTATCATTAGAAGTGCAATTGTCATCTATTTTTAGCCTGTCATGTTCACTTGTCCAGGTTTTCTCCTTTTCATCTTGTAGCTTAGCCGCTATTTGGGATGGTGTGATTCTTGTATATCTATGTTGATGTAGATTTTCGATTTTTACTTTCTAAGTTGATTCTGTCCGACTTGGATAATAGCCTTCTCTATTTTTGCTTGAGTTTCCATGTGATGTTTAGGTGTATTCTGAGCATGTAAACTTATGCATCCATAATCTATGCTTTAAGTAACGTACACACTTCCTATGGGAAAATGGTAACTTATCACATGTTTACTTGTACAATTTGATTGAATTGGAGTGAGTGAGGATTGTGTATGGTCAGCGACTCTTTAATAAACCTGGTGCTTGTCATGAACAGGTGGTTAGTTCTCTGGTTTCCCATACAGATTCAGTTGAATGTGTTGGGCTCACACCGAGGTAGAGTCCAAAACTCCTCTTTTTTTTTTCTCTATGCATTTGTATACTTGTGTATGATAATGGGAAATTGTGAAGCCAAAGACATTCATGTGCTATAGTCATTACTACTGTAATATTTTATATCTGAGCATTACCTATTCTATTTGTTGTTTTCATGAACCAAACCATCATATTTGAGTTGATCTATGGAGTATATACTGACTAGTTATCAATAAGCATTAGTCAGTTTGTAATTGAAGTGTTCATTGTTGACTCACTTTGAATTGGGAATGTTAGTTTTTAATGACTTGATCCCGTCGAACTCTTGATTTTTTAAGTTTCTGGATATATATATTGTTTACAAGTTATTAACCACCATGGTTTATTCAAAATTGGTTCATATAAGAGATAGTCAACCCTGTATTAACTTTAGGTTAGGACTCTCTGATTTTACCTGTTCTTGCAGTTAAATTAAAATGTTATCTTAACCAATAGGATGGTTTCCGTGGACTTAATAGTGCTTGTAATGATTTCAGTGTAATAAATGATTAATCATGTCAAGTCTAGCAATTTTTAATGTTGTGCCTTCTTTTCTTTTCTCCTTTCCAACCCTACCCTTCACTTTTCTCACCTCTCTCTGAGCATCTCTCTCTATGAGGTTTACTTTATTATTCCTGCACGCTCATTCCCTGAATCACGTGTTTCTGCTTGATATGATACTAACAGGAAATGTCACTGCACTGTTTTGAACTTTTTGCCCTTGTTATTTGTGATTGTTTGAGACTTGGATGCTTAATAATGGTATAGTTCTTTGAAGGGTTTGATGATGATGTGATGTGCAAGAATTTGACCTATAACTGAAGACTCTATAAATGCAAGGAGTGAAAGCTATAAAATCATGAACTAACCTGTCTATTCATTCTCTTCTTGTCGCTGTTTTGGTGCCCCCAAAAGAAAGTGAGGGAAAAACACAGTCGCAAAGAGACTATTTTGTTTGTTCAACTTATCTTATTATTTGATTTATGTAAGTTACACTATTCTTATCTTATGTGTGGCAGCTTCCCTTGGGCTGCTACTGGAAGCATGGATCAGAGACTTATCATCTGGGATCTACAGCACTCAGCAGCTCGCAACACATGCGAGCATGAGGTCAGTTAGAATTCTATTATTATTATTATTATATGATATATCATCTCCAATTTCTATTGAATTAATTGATAAGCCTACGTGAACCTTTTGTTCATGTTTGCTTGAAAATTTGCAGGAAAAAATGACATGTAATTATTAATTGTTGTTATGAGAATAGTCTAACTACTATTCCTGGAGTTTCTGTACATGAAAAAGAACTTCAGATATTGCTCTATTGTCAAATGATGGCTGCTTTGCATTGACAAATAAGCGAGAAGGCATTAAACTAATTGAAATCATGCTGACATGGACTGAGAATGAATGTATTTCTGGGGTTTAAGTACAGCATATAGATCTCCACGGGGGAAATTGTTGCATTTCCCACTGAGGATAGATGAGCTAAACATAACAAGCCAGTGTTGCCCAAGAAACATAAGAAAAGGGGATATGAATGAGTGTAAACCATAGATTACAAGTTTTTTTTTTTTAAAAAAAATGATTAATTTTAGCACTAACTGCAACATGGTAACGTTAACTGATCACTGGTTGGAATTGTATCTATTGGTGTAACTATGGCATTAAAATTTCCTCGTCTGTCTAACTAGAGGAACTTATCTCCTTTTGGGCAGGGTGGAGTTACATGTTTGACATGGCTCGGTGCATCTAGATACCTAGCAACAGGATGTTTGGATGGAAAAGTTAGAATATGGGATAGTCGCACAGGTGATTGTGTAAGAACTTTCAGCGGCCATGATGATGCCATTCAGTCTCTCTCAGTGTCTGCTAATCTGGATTTCCTTGTTTCGGCTTCCATCGATGGAACTGCAAGAGTGTTCGAGATTGCGGAGTTTAAGTAAGCAAAACAAATACAAATATATGAGATTGCTTTGAAATTTCCATTGGCGTGAAATGAATGCATTTTTATGTAGAGATTGCTTTGAAATTTCCATCGGTGTGAAATGAATGCATTTTTATGGAGTGGAGAGAAAATCGATTGCACGTTTTGCAATATACCTTGAGTGCTAATTCTGTTCAGTATTTTTTTTTTTTTTTTGAGGGGTTAGACATCGCTTTTTTTTTTTTTCTTTTCCTTGTGTTTTTCGCTTTTCTTTGCGGTAAACTACAACCCACTAGATACCGTTATTTTTTTCCCCCCTCCAAAAATGAACCAATGGGCTCTTATTTGAACAAGTAATGCCTTTACATGGAAAAAGCTCAATGTTGTATTTAGTTGAGGATGGGCTATGTGTGATGGTATGGCTCACATTAAATAGAGTTTGAATTTTTGGGCAAGGATTACAATTTTCGGTAGAGGATTGTCCTTTTTTTTTTCACTGATAAAACATAAAAAGCATTGTTATTATTGTCTTTTAAAGATTATGTTAAGTCATTATTTGCTAAATAATATTTTATAAATATTCTACAAATATTTTAATTATTTTACTATAATAATATAAATGTGATAATAAACAAAATTTTAAATTATAAAGTAAAATCATTTTTTAAAAAATTTAATTATAAGTTTAATTACTTCCTATACACATCTTAAAAAAGTACCAAAAACCAGAAGTCATTGCGTTACATGACCAAACACGGTAATGAAATGAATAATATTATATTGTATTACATTATGATTTTAATTGCATTATATTATATGACGGCAAGAGATCGTTGCGATTGAATTTACAGGGCAGAAATTTATGGATTTGAGTGAGGTGGGACTTTCAAGGCTTGTTTTTATGGTTTTGGCCCAATAAATCTCTAATAAACCAGCAAATAAAAGCAAGGCGCATGCCCATGCCAAAACCATTCATGAAAAAAATCAATATGCTTTTTTTTTTCTTTTTCGACCGTTTACATGCTTTTACAATGACTGCCAACTATTAAGTCACAACCAAGTTATTGAAGATGAAGATTTTTTTGGAAAGATAAGAATGAGTTAGGTTTAATAGTTATACGAGTGTAAATTTTACTAAATGGGTGAAATATAGATATGGGTTTAATGGGAGAGAAAAACAGAAGAGCAAGCTCTAATATGCAACCTTACAGTGGATATAAAGAATCGTGAAATATTGGAGGAAACCAAATAGATTTATGTAAGAATTTTTAGAAACAAAATTTTAATATTTTTATTGATAAAAAAATAATTAACATTTACTATTTTTAGAGCAATTTACACAGAATCCCATGGTTTTCATATCAGCCATCATTCTAATTATATAGATCTGATCAGATATGGACCTGTATCTTGTGAAAAATATACTTTATTTTTATTGGTATCTATGGTTTTTGTTACTCAGGATATGTTGTCTTCCAAATATCCCATAGGCAAAATCAAAGGAGGCTAACATGAGTTGAAGCCTTTCGGCCGGCAATGAAGGTAGTAGCAGTAGCGAGGAGTTCAGCCCTGTGGGCTTCTGGGGTTAAAGAGTTAAAAGAACCCAGAAAAAGAAAATTAAAGACTCAAAGTGGAATATTTCAAGAGTTATGCTTTTGGGCTTGGGCCTACAGAAAATTTCTCATAAACTCCATTCTATGGGATTACCATTGTGCTGGGCGATAGCTGATGTTATTCTATTCTCCCATATGTGCAAATTTTGCTATATTCATAACAAAAAATGTAAGCATATAAACATTGACCACTCTAATATGTATTAATGTGTTGGTGTAAGGAATTTTGTACATTTTTACATTTTTATTGATTTTATAGTTTAATTGTTAAATATTTATTTAATTGCACCAAAAAATTTTTAAATTCAATAATGAGGCCCCTTTAAAAATATTTTCTAGTTCCGCCATTGATAAATTCCCACTAGTTCTCTTAACATGGTAATTGAGGATGCTCAACCACCTTATTTGAAAGAAAACAACTAGAATTCTAACTTGATTCTATTAATTATTCAGCTTTTGTATTTCTGCTTTAATGTATACTTGAGTTGCTGTTATATGTTTGGAGAATCAATAACATCTCAATTCATTCTTAACATGCCCCAAGATCTAGTTGCCCCAAATATTGCTGTGTGGACCACAGTATGTTCTCATTATCTGCTATTGCTTTCTGTTCTGTGATTCTATGCACATTGCAACTAATTTTCCATGTTTTTTCTCATCCACTGTAACGAAATATTCATTGGTTGCTCATTGGGGCTGTTCACTATCTAGTTCAAACTGAAAAATCAAATTGAATCGAATCATACGAAACTTAAAATTCAATGCAGCTCAGCTTTTTTAAGTTTTGGTTAAGTTGGTTCGGTTCAAAACTAAATTAACCAAATTTTTATTAAATTTTTTTTGAATAAACAATTTAAATATAATTTTATACTTAAAAATAAATTAAATATACTTTATATATAAGTAATTCACTTGACTTTAAATCCATTGTTAAATACAGGTCTATCATCGATGTTGTTGGTATCTAAGGTTGTGGAAAAGTAAGAGTGTCCAGATTCACTTGGGCTTATGCTTAAACGATTCCCCTGTCTATTCTTACTTCTAATGTTTGCATGGTTCCTTTTAGGCATTTTATGAATCTTCATCTCTAATAATTAGTATGCACATTAATGTTTACACACTATTTAATGTTTGTTCTTTTGCAGTGATTAATTCACTTACAAATTATCCTTTAAAAGAATGATAACCAAATAGTCTGTAAATTGTCAAGCTGATTATGATGCATCGCTCATAACTAGTCTGATTAGCCTTGTTCTTTATATTATCCTTCATCTCTTATAGAAAAAGCATAGGATGAAGAAGCAAAAACAAAAAGAAACAGGCAAAAGAAAAGCCAAAAATCATTGTGGTATTACTTTGATTTCACAAAACAGATGATTTATAATCTCTAATAAGTTGAATAAACTTAGCTCCTATTGATTTTTTGCTTCATTTATTCCATAAAACGATGTGTTCTCCTTAATTAGAAGCACATTTCTATGCATACCATCCAACCATCTCAAGTCTCCCTTTTATGCTATCTCCATTAAGACAGCACTTGTGATCTCTACCTTGCTTGTTGGTCTCTCCATTCCTTTTTTCGTTGTCTCTTTTGGGTCTGTTTTTGCTTCGTAGAATATTTATCCTCGTGGAGCCATATTGATTTTTTTTTTTTTAACATGTAAAGGCCAAGCTTTTTATTTCGTTTTCGGTTAGTTGCAGTTATATATCTCTGCAAACATTTTATTTTATCTCAGGTTTGGTGATGTCATTGATTTGATCATTACTCACAATTCTTGTAGTAAGTTTTCTTGCCTTTTGCTTTCTTCTAGTGTGTACGGTGATGGTGTCTAACTGAAGAAATAGAAACAATATTGAGGTCTTAGTTGTGTATTATACTAACAAGTAGTAGTTATGGCGGGCCTTTATACTTCCTTATGCTTGTTTTCTGAGTCTCCTGAGGGATAAGTATTTTGACCTCCCTCTGATATTCCCTCTTGTAATCTGTTAAGCATAATAATCTACTCTCCAATAAATAAGTAATTCGTTCATTTCATTGCTGAGGAGAAAATATTGATAGAAGCAATTAATGGTCACTGAACCTGTCACTTTAGTTTCATAAATTATAAATTTCAAACATTTTTGTAATACTTTCTTATGATGTAATTGTAAAGTTAAACATTTCCAGCAAGGGAAATAAACAAACAAGTAAGATAGAGTGTCAAATTATGTTTATAGGGAATCAGTCTAACAATTACTCTAACAAAGGAACAGTATGGTAGTGTTGTATATGAAGATTTATCTCAATAGTTGCAAGGAAAAGTTTTCTGAAAAGATATACTTTCCTGGAAATCAGACAAGTTTATAAAGAATTGTACCTAAAATAATAGAATTATTTATGTCGATATTGGTTCAATTTGACCCTTTAAGCTTCATTGGTCACTTGAAGCCACAAAGAACATAATTGAAGTGGAACTTTTCGGGACGCAAGATGAACCAATTCTGAGTTAAGAATCTCTGTTACGAGGCAACCAAAAATAGATCCAACACCATCATGTGGGAAGCAGGAGTTGTGTTCAAAAACGGCACGAATTCTCTTACCATCATCACGCATTTAGCTAAGTTAAAAAAAAAAAAAAAAAAGTTACTGTTTGGTCTAAAATTTTCCATTCCGTACATGATTGGAGTGGTCAATAATATGGAAATGTAGAATTACTTTCTGCCTCAGTTCAAAGCTCAACAGCAACAAAGCCTATAAAAAGTTTAAAAATTTTAAAGTTGATTCAATAAATTATACAAAATAATTTAAAAACTTTAAAGTTGATTCAATAAATTATCTAAGCTGTAGACTTGAGACAATTTTTTACTTGATTTGAAAACTTGACTCATATTCATAAAAAAAAGGTGATCCGAACCTATCCAAATTTGAATAAACCCAAAATGATATGAAAATTTTTGGATTTAGTCTGGCGCAATTTGACAAGTCAGATCAAAATTGATTTAAATGTGCCAATCCAAAAAAATAAATTTTATTACTAAATATTATATATCAAGTAGAGTAATTAAAGAAAAAAAATAAAGAAATTCATTTTTAAAAATAAATAGATTATTTATTTAAATTCAAATTTTATTTTATTTTTATTTAAATATAATGATATTTTTTTATTTTTAATAAACTTGTGTAATTTTATAGTGTCTTTTTATGTGCCTAAATTATAATCTTATTTATTGTGACAAGTTATTTGGTAAGAATAAAAATTATTTATTGTGATAAAATAATATTATTATAATTTTTTAAATGATTTAATACAATGATAAAATATTATCGTAACTATTATTTTTTTCTTATATATAATTTAGTGGATATTAAACATTTAGTACCAAAATATTGCAACAAAATATTATGCAAAAAAGACACTATCTTATAAACTCATTTATTATGATAAAAATTTTTGAATAAAAAATGTCATAATTTCTTAAATAATTTAATACATAGGACAAATTTATCACAAATGTACACATTTTTTTTATAATAATTATAATAAGTTTGATTTTTGTCACTACAGAATCACATATTAAGACAATTTTATACAGAATCACATATTAAGACAATTTTATCACACAAATTTTTATTATAATATAAAAAATTTCTTGTGATGAGTGATTTGCTATCATTGACACTATATGTTTATCAGATTAGTTTAAATTATGACATAAAATTGAGCGTAATTTTATATGGACTTAGTTTAATTACATATTTTTATTATATAGTCATTTATTTAAAAATATAAACATTGAAACTTGAACCGAACATGTATCTTACAAAAATATACTTTCATGAAAAAGAAAAACTGCGAGATGTCATAAAAAAAAAAAAAAAATTCCATCAAGCAAAATGCTAACAGCAACGAAAACGAAAACATAAACATATAGAACATTTATACCAGCAGAAAGGAAAACAAGTTTCTATGACTATTGTCTTTTGTTAAGTTGTCATTTGATTTGATTGTTAGCAGTTGAGAGAGGGAGGAGATCAAATGATCGTCAACGTGGATGCAGAAATAGAGGCTTTATGACGCTAACAAAAATGTATGCTAGCTGACTGATGTTTCCTGCCAAATTTTCCAGTTCTCTCACCAGTTGAATAGGTTGTACTTGTATATTTTCCCTAGGGGCGGCATAACAATGGCATAGCAATTGGTAACTGACTCAATATCAGCAGTTCATAGGCCATGCTCCTTACAGATAGCAAGAAACATGAGGTTTGTGATTGGGTCTGCATTTACTCAACGCACAGATACACTGGAAAACATTTCACTAACATCAGCTGACTAAAGTAGCATGATCATTAAACAAGCAAATGGAGGTTAAGAAACAAAAATTAAACTTAACCAACTAAACCTTAATTGTGTCTTAGTTGGGCGTCGCCTACAGACCTGCTATATGCTTTTGTTCTATTCTCTGTAGGGCCATGCTTTATCAATCCAAATGCAATGAAGTAATTTCCCAATACAAGGACGAAATACACAAGGCATTAACAACAGAAGTTACTCCATCTCTGATAAACCTTAGTAAGTCTCTGCATTTAGGGGTAGGCATTCAGCTAATAAAAACAAACCAAACCAAAATGTCAACTAACTGAAATTTTTTCATTGCTATATGTAAACCCAAATTAGAAAAAAAAACTGAAAATAAACAAAATATCATTATATAGTTTGTTTATAATGATATTTTGTAATTATAATTATATATTTCATGATAAATATAATTATAACTATATCTTATTACTAAATATCATTATACATTATATATTACACTAAAAAATCCATTATATAGTCATAATAGAAATCTTGTTATAAAGTCAAAATTTATATATTATTAATAGAAATTTTGTTATTTCGGATAGTTAAGTATTTTTGAAGGAACCAAACCGAAATCCAAAATCCAAATCCCTATTAAAAAAAAAAAAATCAAACCAAACTGAAAATTAATAAAACTTACCAAATTAACCAAGATTCTAACAGTTCGGTTCAGTTTTGCAGTTATAACCAAATAGTGCCCACCCTTATATCCAGCACCCACTAAAATTTTCAAAAATTGGAGTCTCAGACACACTTCAACTGTTAGCAATTTGGACAAGAAGATCTCATTTACGCTGCCACAGGATAATAATGTAATACATCAGCATGGTGCTTCGCTGTTATAATGAAAAACAAGATCAGGAATTAGGCCTCAAGCAGGCAAAAGCATAAAATGCCACAAACTCATATGATTCTTTAATACCTGGCAATTCAAAATTACAGGGTACTCAGAAGATTATAGGTATGATCATCTCATTAAACAACCAAAGAAGTTTCTGTTTACCTGACACTTGGACAACCTCGACCAACATCCAAGAGCATGCCTTTGCAGAGGACTAAGTCAGCTAACAATTAAGAATATTAGAAAGATATGAAAAACTTGAACAGCCTAGTAGAATTAAGGAAACGTAACCCATCCAAAAGAAGTGAAATCATATATCTCAAAGTGGTTGAATCAGTTCAATGTTCCAAAACTTGACCTGTTAAATGTATTCTTGTGTTCGAAGCAGTCTCAACAACATAAACTTTGTTTTAGTGTGATTGTGCCAAAAACTTGCAGTGACATCAAACATCCAAACTGAGATATTCTGTCACTGATGCAACAAAGGAGGGAGGCGGAAGGGAAGGGAATTGTTGCATCTCCATGTTAGATTTTCCCAATGCAAATAACCTTAAGAAATCAAATGCCATCATAAATCTACTGGTGTCAGTTTTGCAGCCTGCAAACAAACCTTTTGATCTTCAGATCAATTTTTTGGCTCAAGATTACTATTATTAGTTTCTTTTTGGAGCATTTGAGAGGAGGATTTGTCAGATAATTTCTTGGAGATTCTTAACTGATCTGAACAATGACATCATATAACTCCATTATGCAGAGTTTAGAGTAAAAATAACATTGTTTGAATCACAAAATATAAAGCAATCATAGTAACACCAATTAGTGATTATTAACAAAAAGAAAAACAAAAGATAATGTGAACTGGATATTGTATTTGATACTCACTTTAAAAATGTAATTTGAATAATTAATTGATGCAACTGGCAAATTATTAAAGAGAAACAGTTCGCCTGTAAAGTACTTCATCATCACTCTCATCCTCCTTGTCTGACAAAACTTCATATCCTGGTAATTCTAACTTCCCACCCAAACAGAATGAAGGACCGACAATCTCTGATTCAATGTAATCACCTTGCAATCTCTCCTCAAATCTCTGGTCACTACAGTTGAGGAACCAATTCAATGAACACCTGATGCCTTTGCTTTGCAGCCTCTGGTACCTTGGCTTGATTCTTGATTCCAGGCTATAAGTAAAATATTCAGGGAAATCCACAAGCTCTTTCAATGGCCTCCCCATTTCACTCTTGAAAAAGTAATAGCTGTTCTTCATAAGTGGAACTCCCAAAGCAATTAACTGTGGACATTTAACAACCATCTTCACTACATCCTCAGATGGTATTCCTCTCCCCAAAAGGAATTCGACAGGTTTCATAATCACACGTTGGTTAAGGCTAACAATCTGTGGCATCTTTTCTATCACTTGTGCAAACCCATCAGGATCAACCTTGAGCTTCAAGTTGAAGAAATACTGCTGTGAAGATAGCTTAGCCTTCAAAGGCAACCCAAGAATTTGTGGATATTGCGCTATAACTGAAGGAAGTGATTCCCTCCTAATTCCAAAACTAATTAAACAATCTACATTTGGCCTAACAGTCTCTTCAAGATCATAACCAAGTATATATGGCCGCTTTTCCAGCATTCTAGCCACAATTTTCTTTGGCAAACCCAGAGAAACCAAAAAATCAACAAGTGGCTTAATCATAGTCCCTACTCTCATCCCTAGAAAGTATGGATATTGTGTCGCCATTGGCCCGATATCTCTAGGATTAACACCAATGCTCACAAGATATGCCACAGAAGTACTCATTGTCCCTTCAAGTTTAAATCCAAGAAGCTCGGGATACTTCTGCAGAACATATCCAATATCCTGTTTGTCAACATCTAGTCCACGAAGAAACTTAATAACTGGCATAAGCTCAACAACAACACTATTGTGCAACACTTGCGGATAATTCTTAATAAACTCTCCCATTTTAGACCTACTAATGCCAATCTTTTCTAAGTACCCCAGCACAGGTATCATATTTTTCCTCACACTACATCCTAACATCAGAGGGTACTCATTTATATCATCGATGGTTAATCCCAACTTCTGCAAGAACTCGACGCGTTCCTTCATTACCTCCACAGTGGAAGGGAGTTCAAGGCTTTCCAATTCATCA
The DNA here is from genome assembly GCA_949677035.1 of Omphalea diandra. Taxonomy (NCBI): domain Eukaryota; kingdom Viridiplantae; phylum Streptophyta; class Magnoliopsida; order Malpighiales; family Euphorbiaceae; genus Omphalea; species Omphalea diandra. The sequence goes on from CATIWR010063234.1 coordinate 30,417, forward strand.
GGAATTATCCCTAAAGACTTAAGGTAATCACATATAATAACACGATTAACAAGCTTTTCTCTCTTACCCTGGATCGCACCCCAAGTAACCAAAGGCATCTCATATTCGGGGAACTTTGAGGACTGTGTTGAAAATGAGGTACCAAATTGCAAAACCCTAAAAGGGTTTTGGGGACAAGGGTTCTGTAAGGTTTTGATTAACGACCATACAGAAGTGGGTTTCGTCCAAAATTGATGAGAAGAAATAGAATTTGTGCACAAAGTTAACAACTTTCTTCTTCTTCTAAGCAAGACTACGCTCATGGTAACTAAAATGGGATTCAAATGAAAAGCAGATAATGAAAGGATCTGTTTTTCTGTTGCTCGTGTTGTAGAATATTTCGTTTGTGTTCAAATGAAAAGGAAAGAGAGGCTTACCTCATCTTTTTAGCAGAGTGAGAAAAAGAGAAGAGAACAGAAGCGTTCCTGTACTATGGCCATATGTGTTTTGTTGTTTGCAAAGCAGATTGGGTGAGGTAATGAAAGTGAGAATTTGCAAGCAAAGGTGCAAAGGTAGCAGAAATCAAAACATTTTGGATGTCGTAAAGTTCTGGGTTTCGGAGATGAGCCTCTATAGGCTAAATTTGACCCATATAGCTTTGATATAACAATCGGTTGATCTAAGCTCTAACCTATGACCAGCCGATTTTTCGAAACTCTTATCATTTTGATGAAATAAACATCTCACCCTCCTACTACCAATAATAAAAATAATGACGACGACAATAATAATAATAAAATTTTAAAATTTTATATTTATTAAATATATACATATATTTATATGTATAATTATATTTTTTTTGTTTATATATTAATTTATAGTGTAAAATATTTTTCTTTCATAATCAATATAATTATTTGAAAAAATAATTTAAAAATGAAAATAAAAAAAATGTGCAATAGGAATTCTCCATTGACAACTCGGCATTCTTCACCTTTACAGCACCTGCGCCTCTTGAATGGAGTTCAGAAGGTTCACCTCCTCGACAAGCTATTAAAGTGTGTCTTTGTGGTACTTCATCAATGCAACCAACTTTTCATGTGACTTGGGAAGTTAGCTCTCCAACTCAGCTATACTTCGGGTTTCTTTTTATAAGGTTTTCAGATATTGGCTCAAAACAGCCTCTACTATTGTCTGCACACAAAAATAAGTTAGGATTGATATTTAACTCAAACTTATTTTAAAACCACTCAAACTCAGCATTACCTTGGGTTGAGCATCTTTTCTTTGTCAACAAGCTCCTTGCTAGTGAGGTGGTCGAACTTATTCTCATCTTTGGGGAGAACATAAACCTTCCTAAGGTCTTGTTGACCATCGGATGGCTCAGTGAGCAGTCTCCATACTTCTACTTTAAGAAGTCTTAAGGGCTAGGGTAAAGGTTTAGTTTGCTAGAGAGCATGAAAAGCTCATTGTCCAAGTCTCATTGTCCAAGTCAATCTTTGTTATTGTCACCTGAGCCTTCCTTACAGGTGACACTTCATTAATCATTGACATATCTTATGGCTCAATAGCAAGAATGGGCTTAACCATCTCTTCAACCCATGGCTCAATCAAGTCTTCCACCTCTACTAGCATCCTTTTACGCCTACCCTATTTACTCGTGTCTTGCCAGACTCCCCCAGTGGCTTAAGTGGCCTTTTTCCTCACCATCTCCTCTTTTATGGCTTTAAAGTCCATATTTACAAGTCATAAAGTATTAATACCATTAGTAAGTATAGTGTCAACAAAACAAAAATGAAAAAGTACTAGTCAACTCAGCGATTAAGTAATTCTTGCTAATAAACCCCATCAGATGGACTACTTAGAATTCCTCAACCGTTTCTTTCTCCCTATTGAAGACTTAGATCTTCATATTCCTCTCATCTTTAGCAGTCCACCTTAAAGGGAAAGGTTAATCCATAACATAAGTAACTATAAAAAACTAAGGCTTCCATCCTTCGATGGAAAAAGGATAGTAGTTGAAAAGTCTCATGTCAGGCCTTGAGGACATGTGATAGTGATCCTTACCCAAGCAGTCTGAGATCATATGGATATGTTTCATCACCCCCTATGGTGAAAGGAAGAACTTTCTTTTGAGCTAAGAGGTACATCCTAACTAAAATTTTAAAATTGTTAGGGTTAGGGTTGAGCTGAGAGGGGGTTAGGTTGTGAGATGCAAAAACATGTTGAAGGGGCAGCGGTACAAGCAGTCAAGGGCCAACCTTTAAATTTTTCTCGTATAGCATAAATTATGTGGGTTGTAACTTATAAAACACCCTAACCTCCAAGCCTGACATGTCCATTCTGAATTTGCATAAGATGTCATACTACTTATGAATTTTTAGTAATGCCTATTTGGTTATTCAGCTTGGTATTTCTATAACCTAAAGATTAGCCCTCTAAATCTTAAGAGGCACTAGTTGAGCCTCCACCTTTATCAGCTCAACATTTTCTACTTCTAGCCGCTTGGGTCTATCTCTTTTTCACGATTTTGCCTACTCCAACTAGCCTCACCTCTAGCCCTCTACTCACTTAGGATATTCTCTCTTATTCCTTCCTCCCCATACACCTCTTTTTCAACCTCCAGTCTAGTATAAAGGTGAAAATTTTTTTAAAAAAACCAATGAACTAAATCGAACTGATGTTGTTTGGTTTTGCTAGATTGATTTATATAAGAAATCAATTCGATTTGGTTTATGAAAATATGAAATTTTCAATTTTTAGTCAGTTTGATTTTATATATTTCAAAAGTGAGAAAACCAAAAAAAATCGACTTACCTCTCTTCCTTTCCTCTCATTTTCCATCCCATCTCTCACGAGTCACCACATGAGTTCATCAGTCCATCTCCTATCCTCTCATCCATGAAATAATTACCTCTTCTTGTTTATCATTCTACCTCTTCTCATTTATCATTCACCGGTACCTCTTCCCACTTATCGAATCACTACCTCTTCCTATCTATAACTCACTATGTGCTTTCAATAAAAAATTTTAATGCTCCTATGTGCCATTTTAACGTCATTGCCCCTCTCTTCTTCTTGTGGCTTCTCTCCTCACCTCACAACTTAAAATTTCAAGATAAAAGCAAAAATTTTGGTTGTTTGTTTGGTGTTGAAAATAATTAAATTGTGTTGGATATTGGAATTTGAAAAATGGTTGAATTGTGCTCTCTTATCAGCCTACATGTGTTTCTTAGTGACAATTAAGTCTATATTGCAGATATATATTAGACGGTCAAATAAGTCAAACGTAGAAAAGAAAGCCTAATTTTAGGCAATTAATTTTCTTTTTTCTTATTTCAAGCTATTTAAATTTTAAACGATTTAAATTCATATGTCTAATGCTTTTCGTTAAAGCATTCTTAGTGTGTGTGCAAGGCGATAGAAGAGATTATTAGCTATAATTTGTTTGTTTTTAAGCATTCTGGAAGATATTATTAGCTATAATTTGTTTGTTTTTAAGCATTATGTGTGCAATGCAATAGGAGAATAGTATTGGAATTTTAAAAAGGTTGTCATACTATCATTTTATGTGCAAAGCATTATGTTGGTATTTGACCAACATTATTTGTTCATATTTTTGCAAGGAGATAAATTAGGACATGTTTTAATTAATGGGCCCAAGAACTTAATATTGAAAAAGGAAAGCTTTGAGGAATCTCCATCCCCTTTAGATCTGATATTTTCTTTAAAAGCTCAGCCTTACAACCTAATAGCTCAACATTCTTTGCCTTTATAATCTTTATTACCTCCTGAATAGGGATTAAAAGGGTTACCTCTCTCAATAACCTAGTAAAGGGTGTCTTTATGGTCTTTCATTAATGTGGACAACTCTTCATGCATTTTAAAAGGTCAACCCTCTAACACAATTACGCTTTTAGTTTCTTTTTCTAAGGCTTTTAGACATTGGCCCAAAACAACTTTCGTTGCTACTACCTATGCACAAAAATAAGTTAGTATTGATACTTAACATGAACTTATTTTCAAAGCTACCCAAACTCAGCTTTACCTTAAGGTTGAGCATTTTCGTTTAGTTAATGAGCTCCTTATTAATGAGGTGTTTAAACCTTTTCTCATCTTTGAAAATATGGATCCTTTCTAAGGTTTTACTGACCATCAGATGGCTCATCGAGCAGTTTTTATACTTCTCCTTTAAGAAGCCCTAAGGTCAAGGTAAAGGCTCAATTTGCTGGAAAGCATGAAAAGCTCTTGGTCCAAGTCAATTTCTACCATTTTCACTTAAGCCATCTTTAAATATGGCACTTCATCTGTCTCTGGCACATCCTGCGGTTTAGTAGTAAGAATGGGCTCTCTCTTCAACATGTAGCTCCGTTTATGCCCAATCCTCTTTACTCAGGTCCTCCAAACCCTCTAGCGACTTGAGTTGCCTTCTTCTATAACATCTCCTCCTTTATGGCTTTAAAGACCATATCTACAAGACAAAAAAGTATTAATGCCATTAGTAAGCATAGTACAAGTCAACATGATGATTGGGTAATGTTAGTCAATAAGCCCTATCAGATCCACTAGGTCTTCTACTCATAATTTCTCAACCACCTCTATTTCCTATTTGAAGACTTAGATCTTTACGATCCTCTCATCCTTTATAGTCCATCTCGAAGGGAAAGACATATACTCAGCACATGTAATTATGAAGAACTTGTATTTCCATCCTCTAATGGAAAAAGGATAGTGGTTGAAAAGCCTCATGCCAAGCCTTAAGGACATGTGATAATGGTCTTCAACCAAATAGTCTAAGATCATATAGATATGTTTCATCACCATTATGGTAAAAAGAAGACCTTTCTCTTGAATTAGGAGGTAAATCCCTACCAAAATTCTAAAATTATTAGGGTTGAGTTGAGAAAGGACTAAGTTGTTATATGCGAAAACATGTTGAAGAGGTAATAATATATGTAGCTAAGGGTTAGCCTTTGAATTTTTTTGTAGACATAAATTATTTGGGCTATAGCTTGGAAAACACCCTAACCTCAAAGACTAGATGACCAATTTGATTTGCTTAAGATACCACACTGCTTTTGAATTTTTAGCAGAGCTTGCTCAATCATTCTGCTCGATATTCTTACAATTTGAGGATTAGTCATTCAAATCTTGAGAGGCACTAGTTGAGCCTCCACCTCTACCAACATAACATTTTCTACCCCTTACCCACTCGTGTTTATCTCTTCTTCACCAGGTCACACATTTAAGCTAACCTCACCTTCAGCCCTCTGATCACTTAAGGATAGTCTTTTCCTTTTTAACCTCCTCTTCATCTTCTTCTTCTCCATCTACCTCTTCTTCAACCTCCAACCCAGTATCTCCCTTAAGGGTGAGCAAATTTTTTTAAAAAAACCTACAAATTGAATCAAATTAATGTTATTTAGTTTTTTTCAATTCAGTTCATATAATATTCATTTCAGTTAGATTTATGAAAATATGAAATATTTGATTTTTGATTCGTTCGATTTTATATGTTGAAAAACTGAGAAAATTAAAAAAATTGACCTACCCCTCTTTTAAAATGCAGTGTTTCTTCATTTATTACCTCTCTTCCTTTCCCATCTAGCCTCTCCATCTTTTTCGTCTCCTATCCCATCTTTTATGAGTCACCATACTGGTTCATCCTTTCATCTCTCATCCTTCCACCCATCCATCTATTGCCTCTTCCCTTTTGTCACTTTTCTTCTTCTCATCTATCATTTGTTACTACCTCTTTCTACCATTGAATCGCTACCTCTTCCCATTTATCACTCACTGCGTGCTCTTAACCAAAAATTTTTATACTCTTGCATGCTCTTTTTATATTGTTACCACTCTGTTCTTCTCTGGGCTTCTCTCTTCACCTTTCAATCAAAAAATTCAAGACCAGACCAAAAATTTTGGTTGCTTATTTAATGTTGAATTGTGTTTGATGTTGGTATTTGAAAATGGTTGAATTGTGCTCTCTTTATTAGTTTGCATGTGTTTCTTAACACTACTTAAGTCTGTATTGCAAAGATATACATTAGATGGCCAAATAAAGCAAACATGGAAAAGAAGGCCTAATCACGTAATTGGTTTTCTTTTTTCAAGCTATTTAAATTTTGAAGGAATTAAATTTTTATGTCTAATGCTTTTCATTAAAGCATTCTTAGTGTACCTACAAGGCAATAGAAGATATCATTAGTTATGATTTATTTGTTTTTAAGCATTTTATGTGCAAGGTAATCAGAGAACAGTATATGAATTTTGAAAAGGTTGTAATATTGTCATTATGTGTGCAAAGTATTCTGTTGGTATTTGAATAATATATTTTTTTTCACATCTTAACAAGGATAAATTAATATATGGTCTAATTATTAGGTCCAACAACTTGATATTGCAAAAGGAAAGCTACAAGGAATCTTCATCCCTTCAAATCTAATATTTTTTCAAAAGTTTTGCCTCTTAGCCTAATAGCTCAACATTCTTTGCCTTTATAGCTTTTAGTACCTCTTGAGTGGAGCTCAAAAGGATCACCCCATTAGCAACCTGTTGAAGGGTGTCTTTATGGTCCTTTGTCAATCTGGCAAACTCTTCATAGGTTTTTAAAAGTTAACCCTCCTATTCAACTATCCTTTGAATTTCTTTTTCTAAGGCCTTCAAGCGTTCACCCATAACAGCTTTCATTGTTGTTGCATATACACAAAAATAAGTTAGTTTTGATACTTAAACTTATTTTCAAAGGCACTCAAACTCAAGTTCACATTGAGGTTAAGCATCTTTACTCTGTCAGCGAACTCCTTATTAATGAGGTTTTCAAACCTCTTCTGATCTTTAGGGAGAACATAAATCCTCCCTAAGGTCTTACTAACCGTTAGATCACTTAATGTGCATTTTTTATACTTCTCTTTTAAGAAGCCACGAGGGTCAAGTCAGAGGCTCAATTTGTTGAAGAGTATGAAAAGCTCCTTGTTTGAGTTAATCTTTACCATTTTCACCTCTTCAACCTAAGGCTTGGTCAAGTCTTTTAACTTCACAAGCACCCTCTTACACCCTGCCCTTTTTCCTCAAGCTTGTCAGACCCTTTAGCTGCTTAATCTAGCATCTTCCTCTCCACCTCCTCCTTTATGGCATTAAAGTCCATATCTACAAGATAAAAAAAGAATTAATACCATTAGTAAGCATAATGTAAGTAAAACAAAAAGAAAAAGGTACCAGTCAGCTCAACAATCAAGTAATGCTTGTCAATAAGCCCCATCAATCTTTTGCTTAGAGTTTCTAAACCACCTCTCTCTCTTCCTTAAAGACTTAGATCTTCACGTTTATTTCATCCTTATTAGTCCCTCTTGAAGGGAAAGGCATATCCTTAACACAAATAATTATGAAGAACTTGTACTTTCATACTTTGATAAAAGAAAGATAGTGGCTGAAAAGCCTTGTGCTAAGCTTTAAGGATATATGAAAGTGGTCCTCACCCAAGTGGTCTGAGATCATACATATATGTTTCATCACCTCTATGGTGAAAGGAAGACCCTTCTCCCAAGCTAGTGGATTACATCCCCACTAAAAATTAAAAATCATTAGTCGAGCTAAGAGGGTTTAGGTTGTGAGATGCGAAAACATGTTGAAAGGGTTGCGACATGGGTGGCTAAAAGCTAGTCTTTAATTTTTTTCTCTCGTACAATATAAACCGTTTGGACTGTAACTCAAAAAACACTCTAACTTCTGGGTCCAATACATCTAGTTTGAACCTACTCAGGATACCATGCTACTTGGGAATTTTTAGCAGTGCTCACTTAGTCATTCCACTTTGTATTTTTATGACCTGAGAATTAACCCTCGAATCTTAAAAGGCACTTGTTGAGCCTTCATTTTCACCAGCTTGGCATTTTTATCTCCTAGCTACTTGGGTCTATGTTTTCTTCACTAGCTCACCTGTTCGAGCTAGCCTTTGCTCTAGCCTTCTACTCACTTAGGATACTTTCTCTTCTTCAACCCTTTTTTCTTCTCCATCTTTCTCTTCTTCAACCTCTAGTCTAATATCCCCTATTATGGGTTAGAAAATTTTTGAAAAAATTGACAAATTAAACTGAATTGATGTTGTTTGACTTGTATAAGTAATCAATTCAGTTCGATTTGTGAAAATATGAAATTTTCATTTTTGATCAGTTTGATTTTTCATATTGAGAAAACCAAAAAATTAATCTGCCACTCTTTCAAAACGCGACGTTTCTTCATTTAACCTCGACTATCTATGCCTACCTCTCTTCCTTTTCCATCCAGTCACTTCATCTCTCTCTCATCTCTCATCCCATCTTTCATAAGTCACTATATTAGTTCATCCTTCCACCCGTCCAACTGCTACCTTTTATTGTTTGTCACTCTATCTCTTCTCATCTGTCACTCATCATTACCTCTTCCCATCCATCTAGTTGCTAACTCTTTCCATCTATCACTTACTGTGTGCTCTCAATTGAAAATTCCATTGCTCTTGCATGCTCTCTTAACATTATTGCCCTTCTCTTCCTCTCTTAGCTTTTTTTTTTCACCTTTCAACCAAAAATTTTGGTTGCTTATTTAATGTTGAAAATGGTTGAACTATATTTGATGTTGGTATTTGAAAATGGTTGAACTGTGCTCACTTTATCAGTCGACATGTGTTTATTGGCAATAATTTAGTTTGTATTACAAAGATATATATCAGATTGTCAAGTAAAGCAAATGTAGAAAAGAAGGCCTAAGCAATTGATTTATTTTCTTATTTCAAGCTATTTAAATTTTGAAGGATTTAAACTCATCTGTCTAATGCTTTTCGTTAAAGCATTCTTAGTATGTGTGCAAGGCAATAGGAGATATCATTAGCTATAATTTATTTGTTTTTAAACATTTTGTGTGTAAGACAATAGGAGAACAGTATAGAAATTTTGAAAAGGTTGTCACATTATCATTCTATGAGCAAACAATATAATTTGTTCATATATTACAAGGATAAATTAAGACATCATCTAATTAATGGGTCCAACAACTTGATATTGCTAAAGGAATTTGTTTGTTAAATTACAAGTTAACTATAGTGGTGATCATAATGAAAAAAGGAAATGATTATCATACTAGAGCATTATTATTTTGACCTTTGCTTGAAGCTTCTTCTATTGTTTGGTTTAACCATTTGATTATTTTAGCTATTACTTTAAGCTTCTTATTATTGTTCTTCTTTTTCTTATCAAATTTTCTTTTTTTTCAAATTTTCATTTTTTCAAATGATATATATGGTTTTTCTAAATTTTTGATTTATTCAATTTCATAAATTTTCGAATCCGTTTGGTTTATATTCATGGTATATCAGTGTATTTTTTTTCATTTAATTATGTTTTTATAAATTTTCAATTCAATTTTATTTAAATTATTGTTAAATCAATTTGTTTAGTTCGATTTTAAAATACTCTCAAAATAGATTGAACTGATTGATTGTTCAACCCTGTCCCTTTTATATTTTTTGAGTTTTCTATAAAATTTCCCTCCATGGTCTCCTTAATGTTTATGAGTATAGCCAAATCCTTATTTATAGCCGCAAAGAATGAGGTAACATCATCGATGGAGTCCATTTCCGGCAATTACAAAGGTCTAAAAACAAAAAATAGAATGAAAGAAGAAAATCAAGAAAAAAACAATCTCACTTGATGAAAATAAAAGAAATGAAACTATGACAATCTCAAAAATCTCACAGCTTAAAACTATGGTAGAAAGCAAAAGGCAAAACAAGGTATTCAGTTTTCTCCTCTCCTATTTATAGGTTTGCAGAGGGAGACAGAAGGGCAAAACTAGATAAATCGACATTTTATCATGGGCTAATTTTCTAACTAATGTAAAAAAAAAAAAAAATTAGGAGAATGGTGTTAATTAAAAAATATTTATTAAAATAAGGCAAATCAAAAAATATTTTCAAAAAAGGGGTGGTCAAACAGTTGCGTCCGCCGGCTGTTTGACCACAGTTTTTTTTTTTGAATTTTAAATTCTTTGTCCGCCAGTTATTCTAGCGGACAAAGAATATATTTCTTTTTTTTAATTTTGGTGCATGCTTGCCACGGCAGGCATGCAGGCCTACGTCTGCCGGTAACCGGCGGACGTAGGCTGCCGCAGCATACCAGTAGTTGCAGCAGAGATTCTCTCAGAATCTCTGCCTATAAAACCCCCCCCCCCCCCCTTTCCCGACCCTCAACCCTCTCTCTCTCTTTTTCATATGCTCTCTCTCTCTCTTTTGGGTCTGCTCTCTCTCTCTCTCTCTTTGGTATGCTCTCTGTTATTTGCTCCCTCGCGTTTTGTGATATTCAGGTAAAAATTATTTTATATTTTATATTTTATTTTTTAATATTAAATAATAAAATATGATAATAATTATATTTTTTTTATATAATATGCAGGAATAAAGAAATATATTATTGAGTTGAATTGAAGTTATTTTTCGGT
>CATIWR010063251.1:0-13564 GCA_949677035.1 Omphalea diandra
TTTCCTAGTTGCATTCTTGGTATAAGGCGACAGAAGCGGGGGGTACATTTGGAGTACCCGGATAATAAAAAAAGTTCCCTTTCAATCTTTTCTCCTTCTCCAGTTGGGCTATATTAAAGATATATATCTTTACGTAGGAGATCTAATATATATATATATATAAGTTTTAAAGTATTCTATATGAAATGTGTATTCGCATTTTTCTTTAGAAAACACAAAAGGAAGAGAGAAGAAAACCTTAGTGTTAGCATACCCTATGTTTTGGAGGTAACCTGTTCATATGTAATATTTGAAGAGGGTGATAATCCTTTGGTGACTCCTTGATCCAACTTCAAGCTCGAGGTAGGGTGTTACTAGTATAAACCTCCTTTCAACTTTCCAATAGATATGTCAGCTTTTGCATAAATTGGTAGGATTTGCATCCTTTCCTTTTGATTTAATCGAATTGCATGGATCTTTGATGGGGTTCTACGTAGAAATTTTTTGTTTACGTTGTGCTCATTCTACTATTCTTAACACATATGATGCTCAAAGCGACCTTGTTCAAGTGACAGTATAGGTCATAGACAGTCGATATATCCCAACTTGACTCTAGTCCCTTTAGCATAATCTTGGGGAAACCATGCATCAATGGAGAAATCAAGGGGAAATCCCAGGCAACCTTTAACTGCATTAGTACATCATTGAAAGTTTCCCTCTAGAAAATCAGCAATAACGTTGAACATCAAGTCATCAAATTCAGCCATCATAACTTCAAAAGCAAAGAAAAGCCTAAGGCTAGTTTAGTGAATTTATTAGTGAGAGAAAGAAGATAAAAGATAAGGAGAATGTGCAAAAGAAAGATACTATAACCCTTATATAGTAAGGGCAATCTTTATAGACATGCATTATTTGGACAAATAATTAATACCCCTAAGTACCTTAAAATTACATTGTCACATTGTGTCGTACTGGGCAATCCATTAAGTTGGTTATACAAATAAGGCCCTTATCTGTATAAGCCACTAAAGCCCTATAGGACAAAAAAAAAAAGAAAAAGGAAAGGTTTATGACAAAAATACCAAACTACTAGGCCTTCCAAAACTTAAAGCAACTAATTCCAACATTGGATTTTATCCGAAAAATTATAAAATTACCCTTAAAATGACAGAATTTACCCCAATGAGTGTAATGAAGACTTTTAAAGAAAAATTACACTAAAAAGGCTATTTCACAAAGGACTTATCCCTAATAATTGCCTGAATCATTACAAATGCAAAATAACTGTACAAATGCAAAAATTCATCTTTAGAAGGCATAAGAAAGGCCATTATGATACAAAATCATCCCAAGAAACGATGGATAAATTCTTGAGCAAAATTCCTTTGTCAGAATGTTTATGACACGATGAATAGATTCATGAGTATTAGTAACTACAAGAAAGTTGTTGAACTGTCCAATACCTATTAAAAGGCTATTGTAGACATGTAACTAACACTAGTTCCTACTAGAGAGCTGCTAGGATAAACTTAGTACCTATTAAAAAGCTACTAAACCCATAGTACTTGCTAGAAAGCTACTAGGATGTCTAGTACCTATTAGAGAGTTGTAGTGACCTTGTAACTAGCACTAGCAGCTACTAGGGAATTGCCAAGATAAACTTAGTACCCACTAAAGAGTTGTTTAAACCTTTCAAAGACTTTAATACTTATGCAAGGAGTTGCCAAAGAATTGTATCATTTGGTATCTTTTTTCTGATGTTTACATTTTTACCATTTCTTTTTTGAACCTTGTTTAAATGTTCTTTTAGGGCCCTAAGATGCAAGCCCAATGATAAAAAAATATTAGATTTGTCTCCCAAAATGCAAAGGGGTAATTTGTAAAGGAATAGGTGCAAAGCTTAAGGAATCCGTGGATTTAACTCGAACTAAGCCTAAAGCCCAACTATGCCTAATCCAAAAATACCTTACCACCTTTTAGATGGCTATACAACACCCTACTTGGTTATACAACCAACCACTTGGTTGTACAAACAAGATAAAAACCCAACAAGCAAAAGATTTTAAAACCTTGACCCCCGCATTTCACTTGGTTGTACAGTTAACCTAATAGGTCGTATAACCAACCTCTTTGTTGTACAAATAGCCTTAAAACCCTAATCTAGAATATTCTTAGCTCTTATCTATTATGGATTGAGAATAAAATTGAACTAGAGATATCCTAGCTCTATTATACCCTTCAATCATCTATAAATAACCCCATATTTGAAAAGAGAGGAAAGGCTTAGAAACCCTGATGTTACTTTGTTGAATCACCCTAATACACAAAAGCCAAACACCTTACTCATTTACACAACGATCAAAGATTGTTCTAAGGCATTCACTACTTAAATTTTTATATATACCTTTGCATTTTGGTGAATTAATCAAACCATAGTGCCTTTAAGGGAAATAGAATAATAAAACAGTAGCTAAAGCTTCTAGTGGCCTTTAACTTTTTCCCCCTTATTTGTATTTTTCTATTTTAATAACCTAATTATAGAGGGATTTATAAATTAGTTTGTGGTCTATACAGACCTCTCAATAGGCTATACAAACCACCAATTGATCTATATAACCCACTTTAACTGAAAATAACTTATAATTTTCTTCCTTTTCTCCAGCCATTTCCTTTTTCTTTTGGTTTTTTTGTGAGCTTTAGTTACAGAATAGGGGTAGGTTTTTATGTCTTAAGACCCATATTCATTCAAATAATGGAGCAATGATCAAGTTAAGGGTTATTTTTTTAATATTTTTTTATGCTTCCAATCTCTTCTTCCTCATGTCTTTGCATTCTTTTGTGTCATATATATTTTATTTTATGTGTTTTAACAATTATTAAGAGAGGATTTTATAACTCCCAATGACCTATGAGGCTTTATTTCTCATTATTTATTATGTTAGTAAGTTGTTGGCTATATTCTAATGACCATCACCATAGAGGAGTGACTATTTATCTAGCTTGTTCACTTCTTCCATTTTCTTTCATTTAAAGATGGCTACTTGATTAGATTAAAGGAGAAAGATCAATTCTTTATTATCCTCCACTTTTGTTACATCTCACATTTAACGCATGACACATGTTATTGGCCTTTTGAAAGTTTTCATTGTGAATGTGTGGGTATACTAATCTTGAAATGGTTATTGGTGCCTATAAAGATGCCTTAGCTCTATTGAGTAATTTTAGAGTAAGGATGCAACCATCTTAAGATCTTTATGTGATGATTCAATGATTTCCTTAAGGCCATTACCATCCTCTAAATGCACTTACATGCCATATTTATTTATGTTCCTTTATTCATAATGATGTGTATATGCTTTATTTATTATTATCACCATCTCTTGTGTTCATGTGATGTTGGGATTGTGTTGATCTTGTATTTAGAAACATGATTAGGTCCCCTTGACTTGATGGAGATTTGGTGCTTAGGTGTATTTCATTATGTTTTAATTTTTTTTATTTCATCTTCTTGATGGTAACTAACTTGTTTAGTTTTTTTATGTGTAAGTGGTTATATGTGTTCTTGATGTTTTTAATTATACATATTTGAGATTGTTGATTATGCATGAACTCCCTTTAATAACTTGGTTGTACACCCCCTCCCTATGAGAATGATTGCAATGCCTTAATGATAATATAGTTGATCGAGATGAGTTAGAAACATGTTTAGGATCGATAACTAGATTAACTATTAACAAGGCTAAAATGGTAAAATGTTAACCAAAGATGCCTAAAAATCATATCCTTAAGTCTAGCCATTTTATGGTGTCTAACTTCTTCCCTAAGTCTCTAATGGGATGATGATAGATTGGGACATTTGAATGATTAAGTTAGGTCATAATTTGTCCTTGCCTAGATTCTTATCCCAACCAAAGTTAGTGGCAAATACTCCATATTCTAATTAGGGATGATACTAATGTATTGTCCCACCTTAATCCCATATTAACCATAATTATGAAAAAAGGACTTCTATCTTGCATAAGCCATCAAAGATCACTCGTTGATCCAATTCACATGCCATGATTAAAGATTATTACCAATGTACGACCCCTGTCCTTTTAATCTCTCGATGATCAATAAAAGGTATAAGTTATAAGTAAGATTTCACTAGTTCTAGCACAACCTTGGTAACTGGTCTAGCACTCACACATATACATATCTTGAATCTTCTAGCTCATGTTTGTACTGGCATCTCCTTTAATCTAACCTACAAAATAACTTATGTGTTTGGGGAAGGGGATGGATTTTCTTGCATGAAACTTAATGAAAGATTTTATGTATCTATATGCATGCTTACATGAACGCATCATTAATTACATGTCACATCATCTGCATATAACATTCACATAACATAACATTGGACATATAAATAGTCAAATCTATTAGAATTCTAACTGGGTTTACATATATTTCTTGCACATGAGAGTTGTCTCTCTAGTCGTACACTCTCGAAGGAGTTGCCTCACCCACCGTATTCTTTTATTTATCTCTTGCATGAAGGAGTCTCCTCTCTCATCCTATCATGTATGCATAACATATCATTAATATCATATAGGTCTCAATCCTTGCATAGTAGGCTAAGACACTTTGGATTCTCATTTCATCCCTAAACTATCCTCACTATCACATAACATTTATACAAAACTTATGTCATGGCATATTATTTCATTTCATAAAATGCATATGACTCTTATATAAAATAGATTGGCATACTTTGTCTTATATACAAAACTATGATGCACATATGAATTGGACATTAAAAACCATAATAAAAATCCTCACCTAGTATTGATAATCCTTAATTGTATGTCTTTCTCTATATTTGATCTTTAGCTTCACACACAACTAAGCATATAAATAAATATACAATAATAAAATAAAAAATACTAAAGAAATGGAGAGTTGTCTAAACTCATCCATAGAACATGTACTCCATGAAAATTAAACTACAATAAGGTCCATAAGGACATTAAATTTAATTTTTTAAAAACTTATAGTTTAATCCAAAAGCTACATTTATATGCATAACCCTTATCATTTACATTCATAATCCATATAAGATCTTATAATTCATCATTTAACATTTATTTATATGTATGACTGTCATTAATTCATATTAAATATCTTAATGCTTAAAGTCGTCAAGCATTCTAATCTTATCAATTAGTCCATTAATTAGATATACAACCTCAATTAGCATTCTTACTTTTGTTTCATAACAATAACCTAAATTATGGTCATAACCATTAATAATTTTTTATTAATTGCACTAAAATCCTTAATTTCATAAATATAGTCAAACTTTTCATGTTCTTTCAATTTAGTCCAAAAATGTAACTAGCTTAAAATTACATTCAATTAGCTTTGATTCCTCTTTTAATAATTCACTTAAAATTATTTTAAAATCCATATATATCATTTATTTGTAATTAAATTTACATAAACATCAATTTCACATTTTAGGACCAAATTCATAATTATTGAAAATCAATAAAAATTTGTAAAATCTTACTAGTACCTCCAAAATTCACAAAACTTGAACCATTGTGATCGAGGCAAATAATAGGATTTTCTAGCATCAATTACTATTCAAGCTTGTCGGGTCGATACCATACCACTATGCATCATGGTCAGAGTTTATTATTGGTGATCGTTAGGAAAACAGCTAAAACAATCTTATAGATCTTTTAGCTAGAAGTTTATAGAAATTGATGTATCATCATACGAGCAATCATTTATTTGAAATCAATAAAAAAACTAAAATTTAACCAAATATTGCATTATTGTCCAACCTTCTTTAGATGTGAATCAAGTGTTAATAAAAAAAACTTGGGAAGAGAGCTTTTCATGAATCACCAAAAAAGAGCTATGGTTGAAAAGTTATGACCAAAACAAAATTATGCCTCTTAGGAGTCAAAATGATGACATTTTGCTTAAATTAAATAATAAAACATCCTTGATAAATTAGTTATCATAATATAAAATATTTCTCATAAATTAATTTTAATCTCTTAAAATTAATAAATTCTTCTTAATTCACATAACATCCTTAATTAAATCAATTAATCAATAACTTATATAATTGCACAAGATTAAACTTGTTATAGTGCCTTATTGCTTTAAGCCTTCTTAGAGCCTTAACACCAATTTGATCATTAGATTTAGGCCATGATAATTTATATCAATCCTAGCAAGAAATATCGATGGTGAATGATGAATAATAATTGGTATCTATAAAAGCACAACATATGGTATCTTGATAAGCAAGTGGCATCATGTTCTAACCCTAATGTTTTTTAAAGTACATTTGGTTTTATTCTAAAAATAGAAGACTATTAATAGGGAGAGATTATAGTTTTTCAAAAAAAAAAAAAAGGCGAATGTGATTAACTTTTTAAAGAGATGATTTTAAGTTGTTGTTTAATGCATTAAAACCTATTATGTATGATTTCAAAAAGGAGAAGAAAATGTTTCTAATACTTATGTTTTTATTTATCTTATGCATTAATGTTTTGTCATCATTTAAAAAGAGAGAGAATATTGATCCTAATGTTGTATTGCTTAAGATTTTAAACAAAAATGGCACTTCCTAAAAATAAGATTTGACATCATGAAGAGACCTTTTTTTTTATGAAAATTGAAATCATGGGGGATAGTACCACTTACCAAATAATTAACAAAGTCCATATACCAAGATGTGTGGAGACCCTTAAGACGAAAAAGTTATTCATCTGGAAAAGATTCATTAATAAGAGTACTTTCCTTTTCTTCTTGAATATGCTTCAATTGAGAGAGATGATCTACCACTAGGTTCTCAGATTTATTTTTGTTTCTAATCTCTAAATCAAATTCTTAAAGTAAGAGCACCTATCTTATTAGCCTTAGTTTGGCATCCTTCTTGGCAAGCAAGTAGCATATGAGTACATGGTCAGTATAAATAATAACTTTACACCTAGGCAAATATGATCTAAGTTTATTAAAAAAAAAAAAACTATAGCAAAGAGTTCTTTCTCTATTGTGACATAGTTGATTTGTGCATCATTGAGAGTTTGACTAGCATAAAAAATGACATGAAGCTTCTTATCCTTCATTGTCCTAAAACAACTCCGATGACAAATTCACTAGTAATTGCACATCAACTAGAATGATAAAGACTAATCCGACTTAGTCATGATTGGGGAAAAAGTTAGCTCTTTTTTTAAACTATTGAAAGCATGTAAACATTAATTAGAAAAGTGAAAAATAACATCTTTAGCTAAAAGATCATAAAGGGATTTAGAAATTTTAGAAAAATCCTTTATGAAATGCCGATAGAACCTTATATAGCCAAGGAACTCCTAATGCCTTTGATGGATGTTAGAGGAGTTATTTTGTCTATGACTTTAATTTTAGCTCGATCCATTTCAATTCCTTCTTGTGAGATCTTTTATCCAAGGACTATGTCATCATCGACCATAAAATGGCACTTCTCCCAATTAAGCACTAGATTTATCTCCTCTCATCCTTGCAAGACTCTATCAAGGTTAGCCAAACAATTATTAAAAGAATCACCAAAAATAGATAAATCACCCATAAATATTTTTAATTATTTTCTCCACCATCTCAAAAAATTTAACCATCATGCATCTTTGAAATGTGGTCGATGTATTGCATAGTCCAAACAACATGCAATGGTAGGCAAATGTCCTATACGAGCATGTGAAGGTTGTGTTCTCTTAATCCTCTAATGTTATTTAGATTTGATAGTAGCTTGTATATCTATCTAGAAAGCAATAGTATTTATGTCTTGTAAGTCTTTCCAACATTTGATCAATAAAAGTAAAGGAAAATGGTCCTTATAAGTTGTCGCATTTAGTTTCCTATGATCAATGTACATCTCCACCTTATCATAGTCCTAGTGGGAATAAGTTCATTATTTTCATTTTTTATGATTTTCATTCCCCCCTTCTTAGGTACTACTTGAATTGGACTAACCTAAGGATTATACGAAATGGGACAAATGATCTTTGCATCTGGTAATGTAACCATCTTCTCTCTAACGACCTCTTTCATATCAGGATTAAGCCTTCTTTAGTGTTTTATAGTGAGTTTATGATTGTCTTCCATTAGTATTTTATACATGCATAGTGTAGGACTATTCCCCCTAATGTCCATTATAGTCCAATCCAAGGCTCTAATACTATTTCTTAATACTCTTAGTAACTTTTCCTCTTGTTCTTATGTGAGTTCATTAAACATAATAACAAGTAAAGTGTTATCTTTTCCCAGGAAAGCATATCTAAGATGAAGATGTAAATGTTTAAATTTAAGTTGAGGAGTTTTAAGAATAGAGAGAGGAGTTGCCTCAAGGTATTTCTCATAATTCAAAGGTTCAACACGAGAAGAATAAGGAATATCGCATACCTCAAGAGTAGGAACACTTATCTCATAATGCTTGTTATCTCTTTTTTATCCATTCTTACCATGGCTACCTTTTCAAATTCAGGATTCTCTTCTTTTGCTTGCAAGATCTCTTGCGCATATTATTCTATTACATTGATCCTTAAGCATATTTCATCCTCTATGGACTTTTTGATGGATTCAACATGTTGAACATGACTTTTTCATCACTAACATGCAAGGTTGAAGTGCCTTCACAAACATCAATGAGTGCATCCGAGTTGCCAGGAATAGTCATCCTAAAAGGAAAGTAATTTCCTTATCTTATTTCATATCTAAAATAACAAAATCCACAAAGATTATGAATTTATCTACCTTAATAAGCACATAGATTATGAATTTATCTACCTTAATAAACATGTCTTTAACTATTCCCTTAGGATATTTAATGGAGTAATAATCTAGTTATAGGGAAATCCTTGTTGTCCTCATCTCACCAATACCAACTTTTTAAAAAAAGGAAAAGGCCTTAGATTTATATTAGAGCTAAAATCATAAAGAGCTTTATCAAAAGAAAGGCATCCAATATCACAAGGTATATTGAAACTCCTTAAATTCCCTTTTTTAGTGACAATTTATTAAGGAAGATGGCACTACATTCTTTGGTTAATGTAACTCTTTCACATTCTTCCAAGGCTCTTTTCTTTAAAAGGACATCCTTCATGAACTTTGCATACTTCAGCATTTGGAAGAATGCTTTCATAAAAGGTATGCTGATTTATATCTTCTTTAACATCTCTAAGAACTTTACAAATTACTTATCCATTGTATATTGCTTAAGCTTTGAAGGAAAGGGAATATGAGGTACATATAGTTTGACTTTCTCCTATGGCCTTTCCTCCTTGATGGGCTTATGTACTTATTCTTCCTTACTTTTTTCTTTTTCTCTTCCTTTACTCTTAAATTTAACTCTTTGCCATTCCTTAATGTGTTGGCTTTAGTTTGATCTTTTGAATTGGCATCAGAGTTGCTTGGTAGAGTGCCTTGGGATCTAGAACTTAAGGCATTGGCTATTTGGCCTACTTGGATCTTAAGGTTATGAATAAAAGAGGAATGGTTTTTAGTGATAAGGTCTAGTTTGGCATCAATCTTTTTTATCATCTCATCTTGTTGATGAAGTCTATAATTGATTTTTGTAATGAATATTTCCATAAGGCTTTTTAGGCTTGATTTCCTTTGTTAAGGTTGATAATTTGGTTGTAAGGGTAGAAAATCAGGTAACCATTGTGTTTTAGGGTTTAAGACATTTTTGTTAGACTAAGAGAAGTTAGGTGATTACATAAATTGGGATAATATGCATTAAAGTAAGGGCTATTAGGTTAGCGATTTAAGTTTCCTATAAGATTCATTAATTCTTAAATGAATGGATTCCTTACTTAACAATTTATGCACTTATGGCTATTTTCCCCGTAACATTCACACGCAACCTGCACGAAATGAGAGAACATGGTATTACAAGTAAAAGAACTTCATTATTTAATTAGAAAAGATGTTTAAGCTTGTTATGCTTGCAATGCATCCATATTTTGAATTTCAACTACTTTTTTTGGTGCATTCCTCTTAGGAGCTTGATAGTTGTTATTAGTCATTGTCTCTATTAGCTTATAGGTGGCATTCATTATTTTATCCAAAAGAAATCCTCCAATAGATGCATTTATGCTGATTTTAATATGCCTGAAAAGTTTATTATAAAAGGCATGCATGATTAACCATTTAGGAATTTGATGGTTTAGACATCTTCTCAAAGATCTTTAAATCTTTTCTAAGCTTCATTTAAAGTCTCTATATCTTGTTGGCTATATGGGATTTCATTATGAAGCCTCATCAGTTTAGATGGAGTAAACTATTTATTGAGGAAGGCTTGAAAGAGTTAATCCCATATAGTAATGCTTCCAGGCTCTAATGAATTTATCCACGCCTTAGCTTTGTCCTTAAGAGTGAAGGTAAATAGGCACAGTCTTCCCACATATGTGGACATGTCATTTTGTCTAAATGCATCATAGGTCTCTAAAAAGTTCACGATGTGGGCATTTGAATCTTCATGATAAAGTCTATGGAATTGACAAATATTGGTAAACATTTGGATAAAGACCAACTTGCAGTTGTTTGCACTGATGCTTATCTTATGATAGCTAGTTACAATCCTTCAAGATATGGCATGGTAAATTCCTTCAAAGGCTAGTTTTATTGATTTGCCATCTCTTGTTTCCTTTGGTGTTCTTGCCTTCTTTGATTTGCCCTTTTTGATTTAGGGTGCATTCAATTTTCAGATTGGAAGGAACTAAATCTTCTTCATTTTCTTGATTTTATATTCTAGGCATACACCTAAAGCAAAGAGTAGGAAAATCAAGTTAAACAAAAAAGAAAATTTTAAAGTAATAAAGAAATGATAACTCAGTATTAAAGTCATCGATCCCTGACAATGGTGCCAAAAAATTGATGATAGGTGTGTACTAAGAGTAAAACAACCTTAAAATGCAAGTGCATAGGTCACAAGGAGTATAGTGTATTGTAAGTATAGATATCATTTCCATGAGAATCAAATTTAAGTACTAAGTATTTTATTTCTAGTATTATTTAGAAAACCAAAGTAAATAATTGCTTAAACTAAAAAAAAATGAAGAATTAAAAATTAATTTCAACAAATAACAAGGTAATTGGTTAGAAAACAATAAATGGAGAAAGATATCTAAGGGTTCAACTTCATTTGATAACTTCTTATGGATTCTAATTTTCATCTAATTTATTTTATTCATCTAGTGTTACTATCAAGTCACTAGGATGGTTAACTAATCTCTCTCAATTATTAATTAACATAAAATGACATGTTAAGCTAAATGTCTCTCAGTACAATAGCTAAACATTATGCAATTATCAAATAGCATAAGACTTTATGATAGTAATAACCCATTAAGGTCTCTCAACACATAATAGATTAAGGCAATTATTAAAGTTGCATTTTATGAAAGGCAATCACTTAATAGTCAATTCATAAAATCAAGTATTATTAATGGCCATTTAATCAATAAAGGTAAACACATAATAATTACTAACATAAGGATGAATGATAACCAAAAAAGACTTATATCAGAAAACCCATAAGTTATTATACAAGATCCATTTACAACCCTAGCTATGAGTGCTTTAGTTCATGATAAAAGAAAGAAAAGAAGAAAGAACAATCAAACTATAAATAAGAGAAGCCATGGACTCCTTTTTTAGGCTCCATGATTGATTGCACCTTCTTGCTCCAAAGCTCTGAGCCTTTACTCCCAAGATTGCTCTGTAGCTCTTTTGTTACTTTTTTAAAACTTTTAGATGATTATTCATGCCCTAGTTCATAGGATTTTACATTCTTATATAGTGCTTTTAAGGAGTTTGTAAAGTAGAAAGCTCAGGAAATTGGAAAAGGACAAGATGTGAGAAGATTTAGAAAAATCATTTTTGAATTTCTTAGGGTGCACAACCATAAACATAAATGCATGGTCGTGCACTTTTGTGATTCCATTGAGCATGGTTGTTCGTGTAAGCCATGTATTTTAAAAAGTTTTTGTCTAAGTGGTGCATGGTCATGCACTTGAGAGCATGGTCGTGTGCTTCTTCGAAGGCTTATTCCTCTTCTATGTTTAAGATGGAGCATGTCCATGCACATAAATGCATGGTCATGCATCATTATCTTTGCTTCTTTTAACTTGTTTTCTTCCATTCCAACCCTACAAAACCTTAAATACCTTGCATTAAGTTATTTTATATGCAAAATCAAATCAAGAATACTTGAAATTAAAAGAAATAAGCTATAAAATATGTGAATTATGACACTAAGCATCTATGTATTAACCTTTTCTCAAAATAAAAATACAAGTAATTCTTAATGGAGACTTAAATCTCACAAGCACATAAGCTATACCCTTATAAAAATTATGTAAATTCAAAGTTTTGGCTTTATTTCTAATCATAATATCACTTAAGACAAATTTACAATACTTGTATAACCTTTCAAAGATCATCTAAAGTCTTCTTATATAGCACTCTTCAAAAACTATTTATTTGCACTTAAAAAAAATAGCTTTTCAAAATATTAATAGAAAACTAGTCACTACTCTACCCATGTTGCATCGTCATTCTACCATTGGCATCATATATTCAATGGTCTTCAAATGGCTACTTAATATGGCATAATCATTATGCTAATATCTTAACAAACTAACCATATCATGGTCATAGCCAATCTGCCACTGATCTTGGCCTAGCATAGACTTGATAGTCATTTCTATTCACATTTGCCATTGCATGGTGATTTTACCATGGATGTAGCACTTACTTTACTACTATCACCACCTTGTCATAGACATGGTCAATATGCCTCCAAATTTTCATGATTCTTTATGCTTTCTTTAGCCTATCCCAAGGCATTCAACTTAATTTAGTCATCATTTTGAAGTTGAGGGATGATGTGAGGATGTCTAAATATTTATAATGACTTTGATGCTTTAGATGAATTTCAAATCGCTTAAAATGTCTAAGTTTTTTTTTAAAAAAAAAAAACTTAAATTGAGGGACTATAATTATACATGAAGTACTTGCACATAAATTAGTGTTATCTAATTGCTTGTTATCATTAAAATAAGAATTAGAACCATAGGTTTAATAAACATCATCTTAATTTAATTGGTCTTTTGTTATCCTATTGTACATGACTTGTTTAGGTTCCTAGTATGTTTATTATTTAATTTATTTAAAACTAAATAATTTAATTTAGTATTGATTTATTAATTAATTAACTTATACTTAAAGATTAAGACTAATAGTTAGCAACATATCATAACCATGAAAATGTTAGAAATGTCAAAAATGGTTTGACATAAGAAATGTTAAAAATGGTTTGACTTAATCTTTCAACAGTTAGATCATTGTTGTAATTTGATAATCCCTTTGGCTAATATCCTAAACAAACATAAGGCATGAAATTAGCATTTTCTCTATAAGTGTTCAACCATGTTTAGTTTTATATATATATATATATATATATATATATATATATATATATATATATATATATATATATATATAGATATTATCTATAAAAACATATATAAAAAATATATAT
>CATIWR010063256.1:0-53819 GCA_949677035.1 Omphalea diandra
TATATATATATATATATATATATATATATATATAAGCGTAAGCAATGACATTATATGATGCCAAAATTAAACGGTAAAAGTTATATAATTGAATGTTTCAATACGTCTGTAATGTCTTTAATCATGACCTAATGACTTCCATTTTTTTAGATAGAAGAAGAATTTTTATATATGAAATATTAAATACATAATTATCAAGAAATATAAAAAATTAAAATTTACAATTCATAATAAATTATATTAACATCAAATATATTGAATTTGATTTGAAAAATGATCATCTTTTTTTGTAAAAACACAATGATATTGATAAAACATTAAATTTTGTATAACAACGAAAAACACAATTTACTTATGGATATATTAAGTCATAACTCGATATTTTTATCTTCAAATAAGTCTAATTAAATTACAATAAAAAACAAATCGATCGCTTAAATAATATTATAAATCAATCTCATAAAAAGATGATAATGACCTCCATATAAAAGAAACCACACTTTCATAGAAAAAAGAACTAAAAATTCTCATTAGTGTTAAAAAACAAGTAAAATTATAAAAATCTGTAAAAATAAAAATAAATTTGTATTTATTGAAAAGAAAATAGATAAAGTAGTCAAGAGCATAATGAAATCATAGACTACTGTCGACGATAACTTCAAAGAACGAGTAAAAAAAAAAAAAAATTTTGTGAGAAAAGATTAAGAGAGCAGATGACTAGGGTTTTGGTTGTTCTTTTATATGACTTTCATATTCATAATTAAATTTAAAGCTGAAATTAAAGACATTAATAATAAGAGAATTCTAAGGTGTTTTACTATTTGAAGAAATAAATAGAGATAAAAATACAGAAAGTCATTTATAATAAACATCAAGAGTTCTACATGAAAGTTTTTTATTCAAAAATTATTATATATTAGTCATGATTAACATTTTAGTAGATACTATAGAAAGTGAGAAATTTTTGGGTAAGCCTAGTATCCTAATTAGGATTATGAACCTTTCATTATATATCTGATATGTAAGATTTTTTTTTTAAAGTTAAATATTAAATACAAGCTATCTAACCATATTTAACTATAATTAATTAGTGCACATATTGTGTATAATTTTAATAGAAAGCACTATTAATCATGTTTTTATGAAAAACTTAGCAAGAGAGGCAAAATTTAAACATAATATATATATATAATTGTTGAGTAATAATTCAACATATGCAATATCTCAATCCTTATTACAAGCCACTAAAATAAACATGTTGAAAGGGCTTAAATTATAGGAGACCCCTTCACACTCAAAGTCGCACATAATATGTATCAACTACTTACATCTACATAGCTACAACGTAACTTTTAAGTTTATTCAGTATTGAAATTATAACCTACTCTCTATATATGGAACTGTGATTAACTTAACTCCAACATTTAATTCATAATCATGGGATACCAATAATGGGGAAGAAGGGAACATAATAGCTAGAAGGTGCGAAGCCCCATTCCCTAGGGAGAGGCAGATCAACTGTCTTAGATGAACCAATGTCTTGTTGAGGACATGCAGTGGAGAAGGCTAGAGGAGTGGAGATAGTGTATGAGCTAGACTCATGGGCATTGACAATCTTGGACACCATATTTTTCCTTGAGGCACAGATTTGGGTTGTACCGCCAATAAGCTTGGCTAAACAATTCAGTGTAGTTGGAGTTGGTGAGATGCCTGAAGGAAGCTCAACCTCAAAGGAGCCCTCACTTCTTGTTGTTGTCGTAGCCAACTTTTTCACATTAACACACTTCACTGCAATCTTGATGCCTGAAACAATGATATATGTTATATATTAAAAGCTTCAGATTCACACCAGTAAATTAAAATTCAAGAACAACGTAGAAAATATTTTAAGTTTAGAACAGACCTGAGAAGTCATGGTGATTAGTACATTCAGAGCATGAGACTTTGCCTTTCACAACATGACTAGTAGACTCCTTAAAAATCCCTGAAACAGCCAAACCAAAAAGCAGCACCACAACACTTGCACGAATCGCCATGGAATGCCAAAGAAAACTCAAAGTAATTGTTTCTTGTCTAAACTGAAGAATGGATGAAAATACTTACAGCACACCGCCTAGAATTTACAAATAAGCACAACACTAGACAGCAAATTTATTAGAGGACCCCTCCATTCCCAAGGTTAGCATGCAGTTGGTGTTAAATGAATGCAGCATTTATTTTACTGTCCTACATCCTGTGAACTCTCTAATTACCTTTGCAAGTCATCACACATGTTATCCATGTCCACTTGATTGTATATGTATATAGTGATTAACTATGTTGTATGGAAATTTTTTTCCTGTTTTCATTTTTATTTTTGAGTTTCTTTCATTTTTCATTTTTTCGCATTTTCATTTACGTGCTAAATAAATAATTAGCTATTATTTATTAACTATATAGATTGATTTTACATTTTCCATTTATCTATAGTAACATTTCAATTTTATTAAAAGATAAGACAGTTTTACCTCATCATCCATAACTAATCACTATACCAAGCATCTCCCATCCTGAAGGCTTCGATTAATTATGATAACTAATTCATCATGCATAATGGTATCACCAATCGTTTTTTTTTTTTCGTGGAAAAAGGGAAACCATGGAGAATGTTGATCGAAGATAATCAATTCATTAAGAAAACACGAAATTAAAGAGGACACAATAAACAGTTCAAATTAATGAATAAAGTACTTTTTCTTTTTTGAAATATCAGCAATAATAATGCTGAGTGAAAAGCAAAAGCAAACTGTACATAACATTGAAGAGATTTGTACAATGGTAGTTGATATAAATGAAACAAAAGTAAAGAAAGAAGTACCCATCATGCCATATTTGAAGGGAAGAGAAGCAGAAATTACATATATGATAGATAAATTTGCCTGAGTCGCAACCATAATTTCTTGCCTCTTCATCCACTACTGGTTTTGTTGGGAAGCTTTTAAAGAATCCAAGACCACCTCCTCTAATTATGATTGTGTCTCTTCTCTACCTTCCCTTTTTACCTGTCCTTGGAGAATTGCTGCAGTTTCCATTTTTGACCCGATATACATCACTTTTAATTTGAGTGACATGTTTTCAATTAACAGTCCATAAAATTTTCAATCTTAATAGAAAAGGTATGATTTTTTTCTTGAATGGGAAGATGATGAGCATATATACTAGAGGCATAATTAATGAATTCACATGTTTACCCTATGTCAAAGTAATTATTAGTATGAATCATATAAAAACTTATATTATCAATTCCAATTATTGAGTTAGTTTTAAACCATTATTTACTATTTATTAATTAATTATATACAACACAGTAATGTATCATTATTTTACATTATGCTATAGAAAATTAGTATATAAAAAAAAAATAGAAAATTAGAAAAATTAATTGACATATAAAAAATATTCTAAATAAAAAATTAAAAACTTAAAAAATAAAAAAAATTGTAAACACAAAGTTAAGAATTTTCACAATAAAAATTTTTTGCACAAAATTAAAAAATTCTAAATAACTTCTAAATAGAAAATTAGAAATACATAAAAAAAATAAAAATTTTAAACATAAAGTTAAAATTTAAATTAATTTCATTCATTATTCAAAATTTTTAGCATAATAGATTATAAAAAATTAATTCATTTAAATTTAACAAAATTTTCCTTAAAATTATATTATATAAAATTGAAAATATAAAAAAATAGACAATCTTCTATTTATAATCATCTCACATATGTATATATAATTAGAAGTGGACATTCAATTCAAACCGAATCAAACTAACTTGAATCAACTAAACTTAAAAAATTTATATTTATATTTTTAAATCAAACTAAATGGAATAATATTTAATATCGAACGAAATCAAATCGAAATATTTCAGTTTGGGCTACTTTAAATTTTTATTTGAAAATATAAAAAATCAAAATATTATTTAAAAATAAATTCTCATCTTAAAAATAAAATAAAAATTTTAAATATATTGCGCAATAAAATTCTAATAATAATAAAACAATTCTAAAATAAATTATTATTATAAATCATATACAAAGTTTCTAAGAGAATTTAAAATAAAATAAATATTTGAGATATATAGATAGAAATTTGGTTCGGCTTGATTTTCTGAAATTTTTAAAACTGAAAATAAAGTTGAACCGAAATTATCAGATTTTCTAAAAATTTAAATCGAATCAAAATAAATTATGGAATAAATTGAACCGAATTTTCAAATTAACACAATCTAGTTTTATTTTTCGGTTTGAACTAAATAGTATTCACCCCTATATATAATATGGAATTAGCTATTTATTTTATTTTTTATTATAAAATACTAAATGTTATTTATGTAATTGATAGTTAAGAATTACTTCATTCAATCCAATAAATTTCTCTTAAAATTTGTGTTATATAAAATTGAATATATGAACCAGTAAATAATTTTTTTTTCCCTTACAACTACCTCTCTATTTGAAAAAAATATTTTATTATTTTATTTATTTGACAAAAACTTTTTTATAAAAATAATTCATCATTTAATTAATTAATTAATAAAAATAAATTATAATAATTATAACATGCAATATGCGGCCAATAGGTTGTAAAATAATTCTATGAAGGGATCCACTACATTTCTCCAAACTCTTTTAAGATCATTCTTAACAGGGACACAGACACATTACTACAAATTACAGCTACCAAGTGACCAACCAACCAAAACTCGCTCTCAGGCAGGAACCATAATATCCCAACATTAAACACCTAACAAGGTGAGCTCATAACAAAGATAAACATACTCCCTCTTTTGGTCATTGTACGTTAGTATTTCATTTTTAATTAGCCGACTCATGCCTTTCCCAAAAAAGCAAAAATAAAAAAAATAAAAAAAAAATACAGGATTTTTCACAATTATTCGTCATCATGATGCCAACGTTTCTTAATTTGGCATTTTTATTTTGTGACCATCTTTTATTACGTGAATAGATCGCTTCCCACTTGATCAAATGTAACCTGGACCCCAGTATCAGATACTTCATATGGTGCAGGAAAAATTAATCAGACAAAACAAGCCACCTAATTAAGAGGTGCAAGTCCGATTCATTTCTCATATCAGAGCAGGTTGACAACAAAACAAACCAACAGGCAAAAACAATGCAATCTGATGGCCTCAGCTGGAGGACACAAACTAATGAGATTTTTAAGGCAAAGTTACAGCAACTGTGTTTTTTCTATTATATTTCCTACGTTAATTCTCTTAAAAATCTTCACAAATCAAGCAATAAGTAAATGTTTTCAAGTAACTTGAGGCGGCAGATGATCCACCAGTCAAGCTTTACAGCCCCAAGATTGTTATACGGTGTGAATTAACTCAGGGGCTATTGGTCTTCTAGCTCGGGTGTATATGTGAAAGACCGTATCATATGATGTGCGCCAGGAAGCATATTTATTTGGTGATAATAACTAGAATCGGATTGGACTGTCGATCCACTTTGATTAAGAATCAAAAACCAATTAATTAAAGAGTGATGAAAATTAAATCATTCCAACTTAAAATTATATTATTTTATGAAAAATTAAAATTTTTTTACACTATGGTACTTAATTTTTAAATGTTAAAAATATTTGTTATTATTTTATTATATTGTCCTACTATTTTAAAATATTTTTTTAAAAAAATTTTAAATAATACTTATATTAAACTTAATAAACCCATTAAACCAGGATTAAATCAGAAATAAATCAACCGATTGACTCAATAACGGCTGCAATTTTAAAAATATGGGTGATAACAGAACCCTCCTGACACTCTTCTATCCGTTTTACGTTCCCTTTTTCTCTTACCTTTTCACTCTCAAATTCTCCCACTTTCCCAACTCCCAAACCCAAGTTATGGCTAGGGTCCTAATAAATTTTTGAGAATCAGGCGTACCCCCGCCCCAACCCCACCATCCACCCACAAAAAGGAGGACTTGCACTTCCATTAACAAATCAGGAGGAAACAAGAAGAAATAGAAACAAAATAACAAAAGTTAAAGTAAATCCCGCAGAATAAAGCAAACTAATAAATTGCCATAAGTCCCTCGAAGACAGGAAGTTCAAGATAAATGTACAATTTTCTAGGGCTTAATCAAGGTGCCATAGACCTTCAATAGCAACTTCACTGAATCGTCTTTAAGAATGAATTGCAGGAACCTTAGTAAAACCTAATAGATTAGTCTGCGACTGCTTTTCAATCTTAACAAATTTAGTTAGATATCTTTCCTCGGTTTGGTCTTTGAAACCAATGGCAAGGGTGAACCTTGCAGCAAAAATAACGCCTAAAGACTTCAAAGTATAGACTAATAAATGTCAGTCTCCTTGCAATTAAATCAAGACTCAAAAAGAGAATATTACCCAATGAATATTTAGTAAAACAAATTACAATTGCCTAACTCGTATTGCAGAAGATTGGAGTTCAAACTTTGACAACCTTCTTCCTCATTAAGAACTTTTGACATACAAAAACAGATGTTCTTTCATGCCAGCTAAGCATGACAGAAATTATATTACCAGCATATCCAACAGCATGGCATTCACAAACTATAACGTTCTGCTATTTATGAATGAATGAACTATGCAAGTAGAAGGGAGCTAATATGGATAATAACAGCACCATGCAAATTACATTCAAGTAGGCCTTGATGAACAGCAGTGCAGTTACAATTGAAGGTCAATCAATCCTCTTAAAACACTGAGAAAGCATTCATTGGTTCTATTTCAGCTTCACATGTGTAACGAGGACAGAAAAACTGTCAGGTATCAATGCCACAAATGTTGCGACTGTAGTAGCATGCAACCCTCAAGAAATAAAACAAATAAAATAATAATAATATTTTATAGTTTACCCTCTCAATAGGGCTCAATCCACAATGTTAGTCCGCCAAATCAATTGATAACTATAGTTACATAAATGAACTCAAAGTATTCTTATAATTATCAACTCTTTAGAGATCCCACTCACACAATTCACACTACTCACAGCAAATAGAATAACTTTTCACTCGCTTTCTCGTCCATTAGACATACACTACTTACTACTTTAACATCAATATTAGCACACAAAGGGTGCCTTCAACAAGGGGAAATCCTCTCAACAATAGACAAGAATCCTATCCTTTTGGACTCTTGTCATGGGCAAAGCCACCAACTATATAATGGGCAAAAGACTAAAAGCTTATCCCACAGAACTCCTATTTATAAAGATTTAGCCTCTTCAATAATATTCCAATAGGAATTCATATTTAATTAGGAATAAGTATAAAATAAAAGTGCTACACTAAAGAAATAATTCTCAAAACAATAAAGGAATATTTCTCTCCCAAATAAAATAGGAAAAGCTTTTTTGAGTCCCACTAGGATTTGAGTCACATCCTAAAAAACCAAATATCTTTAAGACCCTTATGATTTACTCTCAAAACTAGTTTAATAAACATTATTTTTCACCAATCTTTTACACTTCCATTTTTAAACATGGATAATGATACCATTTTTGCTTCTCCATCAAACCTAAAAAACTTTTTTTCCCCCTTTTCTTGCCTGTTCTATGCAATGTACATATACAACAATTAATAAACTCATTTCATTACGAGTAAAAGTTCTAAGCTAACTGTAAGTTTGACATCAGTGTCAAATCCTTCGAAGCAATTCAAGACACAATACTAGTCTCATTTCTACAGAACCCTTACAAGATCGTTTATGACACAGAACCGGCGCACGATATAGTCAGCTTTTAGGATAAGAATAAGAACTACGGAGTCATAAATGCAGTGAACATTTTCAAAGTAAAATATCCAATATCCAGCACTCCAATTAGAGTATCACCATAACAAGCTAGTCTTCAGGGTTCCATTTACATAGAAATGCTTGTGTTCCTATTCACCTGCCATTGCAGCAACCTCCCATATTCACAGACATTCCCAAATGTCAATTACCCATAGATAAATTTCCTAACACTTTTGTTTATAGCAAACATAAAGACACAAATACTGCCATTTGCCGAACTGAATTCCATAAACAAAATAATTGTTTTAACATAAAATAATGTCATAAAATAGCAGCTTAGTTTCAAATGTATAAAAATCTCACATCTTTGACCAAAGAAGCAAACGCAAAATAAAGCAGATGATAAAACCGAACTATACCTTCAATACTAACAAAGCTCAATACTCATTTTCACTTAGTTTAATATTCCACAAAAAAATAGTAAAATAAAAAAAAAAAGGAAAAAAAGAGAGGAATATAGAAGAATAAAACAGATAATAAAACCGAACTATACGTTCAATACTAACAAAGCTCAATACTCATTTTCAATTAGTTTAATATTCCACAAAAATATAGTTAGATAACCAAAAAGAAAAAGGAAAAAAAAAAAAGAGAGGACTATAGAAGAATTAAGAGTCCTCCGTAATAATAATGAAAATGAATAACAACAATTAATCAAGAAAACCAGTTCGCCGCCACACTGCATTTCTTACCTGTCTAAGATCCCTCCCTTTGAGCGTCCTTCCGACTCCTTCCAACACCGAGCATGCCACCATCGGCGACTGCGTCCTAGCCACGATCTCATGCGGCGGAAGCATCTCACCGTCCCTTTCATCTTCGTCCTCATCTATCTCATCAAACTCAATATGCCTCCTCCTCATCGCCATTGACAAAATTGGCACGTTCACCGGCGCCGACTGCGGCTGCTGCGACTTCAAAGCAGAAAACGACGTTGAAATTGGAACTCTCTCCTGCGGCGGCTTCGGGATAGAAGGAATAAAACGACAAGAAGACGACGAAGAATTCGAAGAGGACGGCGAAGAAAGCACCGTTTTCTGATAGAGATGGTGATGCGAGTTGGTCCTGTGCTCCGGCAAGGCCGCCAGGATGCCGAAAGAATCAGGTTGGGGGAACGCTTTGTGGCGCGGGGACAAGGAGGAAGAGGTAGGGCTACTGCTACTGTGATGGTGGTGGCTGTTCGAAGCTTCGGAGAAATCACCGGCGGAGAATATATCGTCCTCGTTGAGCTCGTTCTCCTCGTCGTCGTTAGCGGTTGTGGCAACAGCGTTGTGGTTCGGGTACGCGCCTAAGAATCTGTCAGTTGAAGGCGTTTTACGGTGGCGGAACCTGGCGGATCCGTTAATGTCCATATCGGAGACTGGTCGGGGTGGGCGGATTTTGCTACGATTTGGTGGGTTTCACGAGAAAGAGAGGATGAGAATCTACTTTCAAGCTTTGTTTGGAAGGAGAATAGAATCCAACAAACGAAAAAGAAAGTATGTGACGTGGCAAAAAGTGACGTGTTGTCCCTGGAATCGATTGTGGTTAAAAAAGAAGTCCATGTGAATTTATGTATTTGGGGTTTGATGGGGGGTGAGAATATTGTAAGCAGAATAGGATGAATGTAGACGATTTGATTTTCGGTTAATATAAACGTGGAA
The DNA here is from genome assembly GCA_949677035.1 of Omphalea diandra. Taxonomy (NCBI): domain Eukaryota; kingdom Viridiplantae; phylum Streptophyta; class Magnoliopsida; order Malpighiales; family Euphorbiaceae; genus Omphalea; species Omphalea diandra. The sequence goes on from CATIWR010063256.1 coordinate 9,487, forward strand.
CAGTTAATGAGTGATAAGAGCGAAAGAGTCAGTTTCGTTTTTGAGGAAAGGTGGGGGGACGCTTATCAGAAAATGAATTGACGTGGTGCTTTATTTTTGTCAATTCCTAATTATAAAATGTTTATTCATTTTTAATTAAACTATATGTATAATTAGCAAAAAAATATTAGGTGGGATGGTGATGGAGATGATGGGCAATGGCAGCTTTTTCTGCTTAAATAATATTCACATGTTTAAATAATATTCACATATGGCTAAGTTATTGTGTGTATATATAAAATTCAATATATTTTTTCCCTTGAGAATACATATTACTGAATTTCAATTATCATGATATCAAAACTAAACTTTGAAAGTAAGAGAATGTTACAAGTTTTATTTGTATACAAAATTAATTTATCAATGAATCTTAATTCCACTAGCATAATGAAACTATCTCCCTAAATGGGAGAAAAAATTCAAATTGATATATAACTTCATATGCACTTAAAACGAATAAGATTTCTCTCAAACAACACCTTACATGCGTACTATTATTTATCAAATTTTTTTTTAAAAAAAAATATTTTATATTATTACTATTCATATACTTCCAACACAAATGCCAAAAAGTTAGAAGAAGAAATAATCCCATTCCCATACAAATAAACTAGTTAATATTACTGGGCTGGGCCGGGCTACAGAACGCCAGTAGCAGTCCAGGCCTTGTAGTAAATAGAAAAGAACCTGAAACCCTAGCTGCCTCTCCTCATATATAAAATCGACTCTTTCTTCTTTTACAGATTCCTCTGCTATTTCGCCAGAACGCTACGCACCACTGTCTCCCACTCTCAGCCACCGTTAAGCCATGGTAAGGTCTCTGAATCTTCATTATGTGTATCCAGTTACTGTACTTCTTTTCTTTTTTTTTTTTCTTCCATTTAGGATTGTATCTACACTAGTTTACTGTTGAATCTAAGTATGGCTTCCTATAGTAGTTTCACGCTAATGTAACAAAAAATATATATATCTTAAAAATCTGCTGCTATGTGCCGCTAACTGAATAGTTAGTGCAAACAATGCTATTTTCTTTTTTTTTTAAAAAAAAAAACTGCTTTTCTATATTATTTTCTCCTAATTCTATGTTTATTCTTATTTGCCTTCGATGTTATTTATTGTCATAAGGAATTTTTAGTTTAGTAATTAATCGCTTCTTTTAGTTGAAATAAAGCGCATATACCTGTGGTTTTGAGTTTAATATCTTGTGATTAATTGCTTCTAATTTTAGCCTATATGATGCACATTCGTGAACTGTAATTATGGATTTGGTGCTTGATGTCGAGTCTTTTCCTGTTGCTATATATCGGTTCACTTGTTGTATTACTAGTTAATAGTTAATGGATCTCTACAATTACGAGGTTTATATGAAAATGCATCTCTGCAATTACGAGGTTTATATGAAATTTTGCGTTGCAAAAAGCAATGAATTTCCTTTTCCCTACCTTTTGTTAGGAAGAAAGGCTGATGCAGTTTGTTTTTTTGAATTGTCGATATTTTGACAGTCGAAGAAGAAGACAAGAGAGCCAAAAGAAGAGAATGTCACTCTTGGACCTGCTATCAGAGAAGGAGAACATGTTTTTGGGGTTGCCCACATTTTTGCTTCTTTTAATGATACATTTATTGTAAGTATTTACTTGCCTCAATATATTGTCTCTTCGAGTGTCATTTTTTTAGGGTTTGTATCAGTGATTTGCTGGTTCTTTATTTCAGCATGTCACTGATTTATCTGGGAGAGAAACCTTGGTTCGTATCACTGGTATGTTCTTCGTCATTTTCTAATCTTTCTAATTAAATGCTTCCTGTGGCGTCAGAATAATAGGAAGCATGTATCTGTTCATTGGATTTAATGCTTGTCCTAAGTTGTGTCCTCTCCACTCTTTTACTGCAAGCAAAAAAAGAAAAAAAAAAGGTTGACTGTTTTATATTTTGAAGGAGATTAGTGAGTTTATGAGTGCCATCATTTCCTGTTGCTAAGTATGGGGTCTTTTTGATCTTGTGCATGTGCGCATACTCTAACTTATTACACTGTTGCATTTATGGTATTTATGTTATTCGTTGCTGCATTTGGTTCGATCTTTTTGGTATCTAGATTATAATTTCATTTGATTTTCACAAGTTCAGGTGGTATGAAGGTTAAAGCTGACAGGGACGAATCTTCACCATATGCTGCTATGCTTGCAGCACAGGATGTATCACAGAGATGCAAGGTCTTTATAATGTTCTATATTTGATGTTCTGGATTTTCAAGGAAATTTAGTCTTTTGGTATTTGATAACTGTGTTATTATATTATCATCTTATCCTAATGTTCCTTTTAAAGTAAATCTGCCTTTCAAACTGACAGGAACTTGGCATTACTGCTCTTCACATCAAGCTCCGTGCCACAGGAGGCAACAAAACCAAAACACCTGGTCCTGGTGCCCAGTCTGCCCTAAGGGCACTTGCTCGTTCTGGAATGAAAATTGGTCGCATTGGTAAGGCATTTATGTTATATTTCTAGGATCATTATTTGATATGTCAGGCGCTTTGATTGTTATGAATGAATCTTGTGCTTTAATTGGTTTTTGGATACTAGTTTTGGAATTAGATCCAAAGGACACTGGCCTATGTTTGTGATAGTAACACTTGCATATTTCCCCCCTAACCATAAGGTTTCTAGTTGCCTCTACTTTTGCATATTATGTTCTTTATTTGATGCTCCTCATAATTTTACTGTAAATCACCTCGTTGCAATTTTTATGAACGGTATTCTAGTAATTGCAAATGACATGGTAGAGACTAATTTCCTCCATCTAGTTTTCATCATATGCTATTGTATATACTGTTTCTCTGCTGTTTCGTTTGAACTGCATGGGTTGACAGAGTATTGACAATAAATGTGTCTTGTGTATGCTCAGAGGATGTGACACCAATTCCCACAGACAGCACTCGTAGAAAGGGTGGTAGAAGGGGAAGAAGACTGTAATCAAGTGCAATTTCAGTTTGGTGGTGAGGCTTTCAACTTCACTATTAGGGACATTTCAAGTTGTGACATTTTTTTTAGTAGTTTTTGCCTGTGGTTCTGCTGATCTGAAATTGATATTCAAGCTTTGTAGAAAACATATTAGTATGAATTTTTCTCATGAGATAATGTTTCAAGTCACATTGTTATGAATTTTGAATTTCAATTATCAACTATGAAGGCTTTCTTGGATGCTTTCACAAATCCATCGAGAGACGTGATTTAAGTTGATCTGTCATTTTGAATTGTGAATTTCCAAAAAGTTATTCTGGAGTTTACAACCAATTTTTAAAAGACCAGAATCGACCTTAAAATCGTCTACCATTGTAAATTTGAAGGAATATGTAAATTCAAAAGCGCTTAAAGTTGGTGAGTGGGTGGGAAGTTATTAATGAAATGTTATTTTCACTTGATTGTCGATGAATTGCACGAGATTTTAATGTACAAAAGTTAGTGACAATATAGCAGTAGTAAATGTAAAATTACTCTATTTTGGTTTTTACATTTTGATGCGATTTTTATGTCGGCAAAAGAAAGGTGCAATTTTTCATACATGTATTTAACTTAAATTTTTGTAAAATAATGCAAAATTTTTTTAGCTTTTGTTCAAGAAATTTGACACGATCATTTTGTGTATTAATTTTTTTTTTTATCTGTGTAATTTTATTATCAATTTAAAATTAATGGCACATGTATTGAAAATCCAAAAGAATAGATTGATTACTCACTTCTGAACAACTGAGACAAACAATGCATTAAGCTAACGCAATTGATCAACTGCTACACCTGTGAGACTTTAGTGAGGGTGGTTGTTCAACATTAACTCATAAAAAACAACAATTGGATTCTAAAGAAATGCAGTAATGCAAGGGAAACCTATCTTCAGGTCTTGGGTGCAAGACCAGCCTTGAGGGCCTGAATGGTGGCAACATCAGTCTTGAAGGATTTAGCCAAGATGTTATCGTCAATTCCAGTGGCAAAAAGGGTATTAGGAAGCGATACCGTCCCTGCATTTGCACTTCCGAAAGCAGAAATTGCAAAAGCTGGATTCTGCGCATCTGCATTGTATTGGAAGTGAACCAGTCCCTTGGGAAATACAAACACGTCACCAGCTTGAAGTGTCTGAGAGAAGAGCTTGTTGGTTGTGTCAATGAATCCTACTTGGAGGGATCCAAACACAAGGAAAAGTAGCTCAGCCGAGCGAGGATGAGTATGTGGTGGGTTAGGAGCACTGGCAGGATACTGAAGAACAGCATAGGAAACACTTTGCCCATTAAGAGCAGGGAATTCTGCCATGCTGGCTTTCAAGACCTTGAAAGCTGTAGGTGGTTGAGCACCAACAAGGGATCGCATGCCAGTGAATGTAAAGAATGATCCATCAACCGTACCATTTAATGGGAGTAAGAAGTCAGAAACAATGTCTGGGTCTCCTGCCAGTGCCATTTGCACTACAGCAAAAGAGGCAACGAGCAGCAAGAACAATTTAAGGGAGGAATTTGCTGAGGCCATGGTCAAGAACTTGATGGGAAGAACGCAAGAGTTTGATATGGAATTTGTAAGATGTTTGATGATGTGATAATGTGCTTAGTTACTTGGCAGTAGTATATATATAGAGAGAGGAAAGTAACAGAATGGGAGTTAGATAGAATATTGTAGTCTTTGTGCAGGCCTTTTCGATGATCACTATAGCTTGTAGATGAGGGTTACAATGTCACTTTATAGATGAGGGTTACAATGTCAATTTGTTACAGGTTCGGATATGCTTTTATCAAACAAATGAAAAGACAAAAAAACAAGGAACTGAGACGCATAATGATTATGTATGAGGGGAGATTTGCAGCTACTCCTGCAAGGATTTTTGCTTTTCCAACTTAAAAGAAATAAAAAATGGCATTGCAATTGAGAATTTTATTCAATTATTTTCTCAACAGTCAATCTTGGTTATCAAATTTTTAAGCTCTGAACAGCACTGTTAATTCATCCATCCATCAGTTGGCTGGCCGACTTAGGTTGCTTGATCAGCTTTCTTTTCCAACAAGTGTAAAAATTAACATTTGAAGTGAAACTGATCATTAAAAACTTTGCTAAATTCTTATCAACAATGGCCTCAACATTCATTAAGTAAATCATGTTTTTCCTTTTAGCTGCCTTTGCAATTTTTTGGATGGTTGTAGCAAACGATCCAGATATGCTAACAGACTATAGCACCACAAAACCCCACAACTGTTGATGGAAACTATTTCACCTCCACCAAACTGAGTGCTTTTCGATGCTCCCGAACCAACTCAATTCACAGTTGCAAAAGTCAGCATGGCAGAGTTTCCTGCTCTCAATGGCCAGAGTGTATCCTATGCCGTTCTGCAATATCCTGCCGGTGATGTCAACTCGCCACATACTCACCCTCTTGGATTTGTTGACGGCGGCCTTAAGGTTGGATTTGTTGACACTACCAACAAACTCTACACTCAATCTCTACCACTTGGCGACAAATTCGTGTTTCCTAAGGGATTAGTTCACTATCAGTACAATGCTGACCTTAAGAAACCTGCAATCGCCATCTCTGCGTTTGGCAGTGCGAATGCTGGAACTATTTCACTTCCTGCTACTATCTTTACTACTGGAATTGACGATGCTGTCCTTGCCAAGTCTGTTAAGACAGACGTAGCTACCATTCAGAAGATAAAGGCAGGTCTTGCAACCAAGGCTTAGATCGAAGCCTCCCCTTCAACATTCATGAGATCATTCTTTTAATTCTCATTTTCTTTGGTCCTTTTAATAAAAAAATAAAAAAGATTCAGTGCCTGTAATCATCGTTTTCAATTCTGATCACATAGTTTTCATGATAGTATTTTGCTTCATATTGAATCCAAAGTAATAAAGAGGAACTGGTTTCCAAGAAGCAAGTCTTGCTGATGATTAGCCTCATAGCGCACTAAACTGATGAGGACTTTTGTTATCTTAGCTTAAAACATACTTTGTTATCTTAGCTTAAAACATACTGATCTTTATCACCATTCCGCAGAATGCAGTACACGAGAGCAAGAAATAATAAATAAAAAATCCCAGTCTCTCGTACACCGAAATGAACAAAAAAGTAATAATAATAATAACAAAAACCATAATCAAACAGGTACTAGAAGGACATGCAATAATAAAATTTTGGGGAAGACTGCAAGTAGAAAAAAAAAAAAAAAAAGGGGCTTCCATTGATAGTTAACTGATCGACACGACCTCCTGATCTGCCCTTGATTGCCAGTGAGGACTTGTATTGCTCCCAGCTTAACCATAGCCTGACCAAGTTGATAGAGAAATCCTTACCATTTGCTGTGGTTGCCACTAAAGATTTGGTTATGGGTTCCAGTGCTAGTTCTTGATCAACTTGGAGAATCCCTTTGTGCAGCAGAATTTTCTGGTAGAAAGAGTTGTCTACAATGAAAGCACTAGAAGGATTCTGGTCAAGAAAGGTTGTGTTTGTTCCAGCAGAATTTTGAGGACATCTATCTCTTGACATGCTCCGTAATGTTGTATTCATGGTCGGATCAGGTTTACCAGTGTTTTGGAAACTGTAAAGGCGATTTTGGAAGAGCAAACAATGGGCTAGGCCAACAGTGTGACCGCCCCCTATCCACAACCAAGATTCAGAAAACATAATTAGTTCCATTTGAAAAATTTCTTGACCAAAACAAAGGAAACAGAGCTATTTAGGAGTACCTAGAAGATAAATCATGTCTGTAGGATTATGTCCTTTCGCAGCAAATGCTGCGACAGCTTGAGGAATTGAGACACTTGGAGATGGCAGGTTCACATCCTGAGCTGATGACACAGAACGATCTCTTCTCCCGTTTGCACATTGAACATTCCTCCTTTAGCCTGCAAGGGAAAAAAAATTTTGTTCGAATTGGCTTGTCAATCTCGTTTTCAGGCTTTTACTTCTGACCATCTTGAAGCCTTTTTTTTTTTTGGATTGTTGTGGAAAAGAGTTCCTGAGCTTCCCCAGGTACCTCCCATGTGGGGACCAGTCCAAGCAAGTTTATCTATGTCTGGTAATATATTGTTTCAATAGATATGAATATAAAAAGGACTCATATAATTCTGTTATAATTCGCAAACGAAAACTTACCAAGAAAACAGCATCTCTGGTAGCCATGGCTATTATATCAGCACAAGACACAAGTCCTGGACATAAAACTTCCAATGCAGACTTGGCAGCATCAATAATGTCATACCGTCTCACGCTTAGATTAGGTAGCGCTGTCTTTTCACTGTTGCTTCCATCTAACAGTACCGATACATCGCATCCCTTTATACATCAAACACACTTATTTAGTGTTATTAATTTACCTCATTAATACACATTCACTTAATAAGAGCTAGTTACTTACTACTGACAGGAACAAAACAGTCATTTAACTGCAAGCGAAGAAGGGCAGCCACAGCTGTGCTGTCACTAGAAAATTTCGCCCGAACAACACTACGAACAATGGACTCAACATCAACCTTATACTTGCCCTGATAGAACCCAACCTGACGTTAACCGTAGCAATTGCCTGTCAAATTGACAAAGATGAGGAGGTTAGAGCTAGTGCATGCAGCTACTTTGCTCATCTTTGTTTTTAGAGGTATTAAATGTTTGGGCATGAAGAAACACAAACTTTTTTCATTTCTATTTATAGATCAGTAGTAGTAAAGCTTACAAAGTGTCAAAAGTACCTAACCCTCCATTCCAAAACGTGACAAGTTGAAAATGGTATGCACGATCTCTCATCCTAGTGAACTGGGATTTCTGTGAGGTTTAACTTGGGTACGTAACTTGCTCCAAATTGTATTAAACGTGCAGGAGTCTAAGGATTATTACAAGTCAAAGAGAAGACTTTAGTTGTCGGGTCCTTAGAGTTAGGACTCATAATATATTAGTACGATGAAGCTGATTGACTTAAGAAACTCCATTTGTAATTAATAATATAATAAGGTTTATATGTTAAGTCAAATTCAGAAGAATTAATCACATTTGACAATAGAACATTGTCTAAATAAAGCACATGGCAAAGTACAGAAGCAAAGATTTCCTCTTTTGATGAATGGATGAATGAAAGCATGACATGGAAATTTGATATGCCCTTCACTTGGAGAAATTTCTTCGGTGGTCGAAGTATGGTGAACTATCATGAACGATCCATGTCAATCATGTCAAATAATGAGCTAATAGTAATTATCTATTTTTTAGGTAATTTAGATATATGATTCTATCTTACCGATTTGTAAATCTATATGGTAAACTCTTTCCATATTAGAATTTCTTCTTATTTTGACAGATCATTTTTTTTTTAACATTTTGTATTTACCTTTTTTTTTTTTTTTTTTTTGTGAGTGATTGTTAATCTAAATCACCATAAAAACATTTGGTGTGGTTTTAAGAACATTTTCACTCGAGTTTAAAATTCAGAATTTTCTTTTTCTTTTTTAATGTGCATTTAATAATTAGGAACTCTAATAATAATTTTATATCTATTTAGTTTATTCTTTAAGGACAAAATCTTAGGAGTATTACCTAAGAGGAACTTTGATAAGTAGAGTGTGTGCATGTTTCGATCTAATCTAGCTTTTAAAAAAAGTCATTCTTTGAGAAATCAACAGATTAAAGAGAAAAATTTCTAGACTGAATTGAATAAAAAATTTCATCCAATTGTTCGATATTACTTTTTTTAGTTTTATTTTATTTCAATTTGATATTTAATTTAAATTCATAATATATATATATATATATATATATATATATATATATATATATATATTATGTTTGATAACTAATTATTTTAATCAAGGTCATTTTATATATTAAACTGTCATTTCAGAAGTGTAAATTTAGACTTACTTTGAAAATCACCTAATAAATGCCAAAGTTGTCAGGTATAATTAACAGATATATCTTGCACGGTACAAATGGTTTTTTCTTTTTCCGAAATTTTTTTATGATTATATATATATATATATGTGTGTATTATCTCGCACATATAAACTTAACTTATTATAAAATAATTTAAAAAAATCTATCAACTTTTCTAAGAAATAATTATTACAATTTCCTATAACAAAAAAAAAAAAAATACTACTTTTTTTCAGGAAGAGCTAAGCCCATAGATACATTCTTATCTGCAAACCAAAATAAAGTGTCAGTGTCATGCATGTGAAGGTAATGAATTGTATTATTGTGTGTATTCAAAAGTAAAGTTGGTACATCATATATGTTCCATCAGATATAATTTAATTAATCGTATACAAGAAAACAAAAGATAAATGCCAAATACGAATAGAGTATATCCTTAACATACATTCTAAAAGAATCACAGCTCTTTTCCTCGAAGAAGCCAAACCAACTTTCTTGTCCATTTGCCATCCTTTCTCTCCTTTTCTTAGAAACCGCTTATTATTTGTATGTGAAAAGCTTTTGTAAGACAAAGGGAAACCCCATTAACCGTCGTCCATCGCTATTGAGCAGAATAAAAAGGAATACAAGGAAGACATATCTATATCTCTTTTTTCTTGTGGGTTTACAAAGGGAAGTAAAATGGAATTCAAGAAACTGGGTTTTGTCCTCATGGTCATAATCTTGTTGCAGCTTCATCGTCTCCATCCTCTGCATGCACATCCTTTTACTACTGCTACTACCTCTCCGGGTACTGTCCCATCTCTTTTCTTTTACTTATATTAAAAGTTGACAAGTTTTGCATCTATAATTCAATGTTATTGATGTATATATGTGAACATCATGAATTTGTTTATCAGCAAGTAAATTTAATCATAAACCTGTTCAAGTATATCAGATTCATTTATTTTCTGGACAAAGAAAACATGTGCAGTTGGGAACTGGTTAATGATGTGCTAAAAACATATTTTAATGTCTTTCGTATAATTATGCTATTTAGTCTTATGTTTTGATTCATATATTCTCAAATTTTCATTTTTTTTTTAATATTAGTGATAACAAATGTAAAATTAAAACTAAAATTACATTAGTCTAAAAAAATATTCATTTAACTAGTAAAATTTTTTTAAAAAAAAATTAACATTAATTTTATTTTTTTATAACTTCAATAAAATATATGTTTTTAACTTCTTGTTCATAGATTTTTCATTAATTTTGTAGTATCTATTATCATCAAATTTTTTAATATATGAAAAAATAAAACATCTGTTTTGCCTTGTTTAATTCTTGATGAAAGCAGCATTTGCAGAACCATAGCAGTTAATTAATTCATGATTATCAATATCAATGTTATAATAATAATAAGCACACATGATTAAAAAAAATTAATTATATGATAGAGAAATTAAGCATGTGCAATCAAAAGGGCTATTTTACAACTGTGATGCATTAACGTGACATAGATTTTCCAAATCGATTCAGTTTGATTACGATGTGTCGTTATTATGATGAGCTTCAATAAATCAATTAATTTAGTGTTAAGGTAGAATCTATTTTCTCAAGAAGATTGTACTTAACAACGTTGCCTACCCTTCAAGTCTAGTACTTTCCTTTATTCTTAAGAATTCAAAATTTAGTGGTCTGCTTTCACCTTTCTGTCCTCTCTAAATTCAAATGGAAAGCATGTAGATTATTCTGAACAAATATTACACTCAGTTAGTAGGGATGTGCATTCAATTAAAATAAAATTAATTAAATTGAATTAATTTATAAAATAAAATAATTTTATTTGATTTGATTTAATTTAATTATAAGTCAAACTAAAATTTTAAAATAAATAATTTTTTTATAATATATTTTTAAAAATTTTTAATCAAATTTAGCAAAATTTTTCAAAAAAAAAATCAAAAAAATTAAATATATATTTAAATCAAATCAAATTAATTCAGTTGAGTCAGTTTTCGGTTTTGCTACTCATTACATTTGCAAAAAATTAGATAACTCATCTATGCCCATATCAAGACCATAGGCACCAATTAATCTTTATTAAGATTTCATGTTCGAATTTCAGCCATAATCAGCAAAAAAAAAAAAAGAAAAGAAAAATATACTTTTATGGTAAGATTTAAAGTTTTAATTTTTGAATGTGCCCATAAAATCTTAAGGGATCCACATCTCAAACTCTCAAAAGCAAAAGCAGTGGAGAATTGGGTCCAATCTTAGCAAACTAAAAATCCAACGTGGTCCCTGCCCATAATGTGGTTGCAGTAGTGAATGGCCATCTCTTTTTGCTTCGGTTGTTGCTTATCCTAACAACCTTCATTAATGGTCTTGAAATTCTCATTTCTGATACATGGATATTTTTGTAATAAGTGTGTACCTTAGCTTTCAGTTATTACAAGTAATAGTTTATGCTTGTGAAAGGGATGTGTTATTTAACAGGGTACCACTATGCAGCCTTGTATCAGGAATCAAATGCCACAACCAAAAGAGTAGTTGAAAGAGGGCTTCGGCAAGTGGTGTCTGTAGACAGGAGGGGGGGTGGTGGAGGTGGCCACGGAGGAGGAGGAGGAGGAGGAGGTCATGGAGGTGGCGTTGGAGGTCATTCAGCTGGAGGTAGAGGACATGGTGGAGAGGGTACAGGTCGTGGTCATGAGGGATACAATGGTGCATCTGTAATTCCTTTGTATGCTGTTGCTGGGTCGACTATGGTCCATCACCAAAATAATCACCATGGTTCTAATGATGGCACTCTAAACCATGTTGGTCCAAGTCATGTGGTTATTACAGCCTTAGCTGTTACTCTTCTTCGATATTTTGCATAGGTTTGCAGTTGAGGGTGTTCATATTGTCCTCAATACTGCCATTACACAGCTATAAATTAATTAACGGAGATTTTTAATTGTGTTTACTCCCTTATTCTTCTACTGCTGTCGACTTGAAACGGAAATATTTATCATTTTCAATAGCTGATACTGAGTACTTGAAGTTCTATGGAGGTTGTGGGGAAAATTACCAACAGATTATATTTCTCACAAAAATGACACTAAACTGAATCAAGAAGTTCTTCCACAAAAAGAAAGAATTAAATAATTGAATCAATGAATACATTCAACAGAAGGGAAAAAAAAAAAAAAAAAACGGAAAAAAAAGACTACAGAACAAAGATCATAACATGAGAAGCTTCACCAATCAATCATATGATACAAGAAATGGAATGACCATAGACATGAATTCGTCGTAACTAAAGGTTGCTGTACCAGTATAACGTGAATCCTTCTGCTTAAATTTCTCAGTCAGACCCTGAAATCCACAAGTAAAATGAATGTTAAAGATTGTGGAAAGCAGCACTCATGATCAATGTGCAATGTACGCACAATCGCAGTGCAATAACTAACTGAAATTCCTTTATATAAGGGCATAATTCTCAAGAGAAATTGCTATCTAGTGACAAGAATGATCCAGTGAAAGAATTTGAAGGAGTAACAAGAGTTCAAAGTTATGGTCTCACCTTCAAAATCAAACCACATCTGCAAGTGAAACAAGACAAATATAATAAGATTTAAACTCACAGTCAAAATAAATGCAAGTGATGTAAACTTTAAATGAGAACACTTACTCTACAAAACTGTCAAAGTTCAGCTCAATCTTTCTGCCACTTCCATCATCATACTTGGAAATCAGAACTCTAAGAACAGAAGGTGGGATTGCATACCCGATGCCATAAAGAGCATCCCTCAGTTCAAACAAATCGATTTTCCCACTCCTGTCTTTATCGTATCTCTCAAATATTGCCTGCATTTGAAATTCACAAATTCATCTTTTCAGAGCTAAAATGTTAATGTATCAATTCATCAGTAGAAGTGAGAGAGTTAATTAGGTAGAAGCAATATGAAAGTACTCACACGCCATTGGCCAAGACAACTCCATAAATCAACAAACTCTTTGGGCCCTGCATTAGATAAAAGCATAGCCAACATCACTATTATGTTATGTGAAAGTGAAAGCCATCCGATTTCAACTGATCATTAAAATTCAAAGACAAAGCTTAAAACTTTCTTTTTCCCTTTTTGTTGGGGAGAGACAGTTGAAAGCCAATTTTATTAGAAGTTAAAAACCATTGAAACGCATGACGAAAGACAACATAAGCATGTCGCCGAAAACAAAGATTAAAACTTTTACCTATACTTCTTCCTAACCTTAATAACAATGAAAACAAACGTGAAATTTACATATAATCTTCCAATTCCTTCTCAAATTCAGTTATGAAGCTACTAAAATTATAAGAAGAAACTCATCTAACAATACTAAAGATTGAAAAACTCACCGATTCGTAGAGGATCATGGGGATTCTTGAAGAGAAACATGAGCAGCCTAATAGTCCTAATATGAAACCGTTGGTAACCAGAAGAGAGAGCTTGCTGCAACTCATTCTCATCAATAAATCCACTCCTGTCCCTATCGACCATCTGAAAGCTTCTAATCACATCAGGATGAGTCCCTGGTGGAAATCCAGAGTGCCCATATGAGGATCCAGCCTGCCCACCATATCCTGCCTGTGCCGGATAAGTAGGCGGACGGTGCTGCTGCCGCCGCACGTAGTCAGGCGGAGAAGGAGTATCATATGGGTGATCCTGCTGGTCAAAAGAGTCGGGCAGGGATGGAGCGGAAGGAGCATACGACTGCTGAGATGAATATGGTCTGCTGTAGGAAGCCATAGATAACCAAGGAGAAAGGAGAAGCAAGCACAAACAGAGGAAGGTGATAAGTATTATTAAGAGGAATCAAGAATCTGGGTTTGTGTTGGATTTGGTAGAGAAATCGAGAAGATGGTTTCTTCTTTTAATACTAGTAATAGGAATTTGCGTCTTCTAGTTGCTTACTCGTTGCTTGCTGCGTTGAATTTGTTTTGGAATCGCTTTTTCTATTTTTTTTTTGGGTTGAATCTTTGCTAATAGTTTGGGCGGTGAAAATGGACTAGTTGGTTTGGTGGAGAAATCGTCAACTCAGCAATCCATGCAAACTTAAGCTCGCGGAAGATTCTTGCCGATTCTCAGGAGGTTACTTCGCCCGCAAAATTGTTTGCAAACAATTTGTATAATCAATTTTATCCTAAGATCAACTTCTTCTTGAAATTTAGAATTTTTTTTATATGTTTTATCAAATAAATATTCTAATTATAGATTTAATATTATCAAATAAATATTCTAATCAATTTTATCCTAAGATCAACTTCTTCTTGAAATTTAAAATTTTTTATATATTTTATTCAAATAAATATTCTAATTATAGATGATGAACATTATCCATATAAATAATTAACATTTATGTAATAATCAATGGATATGAATAAAATGATGAAAATAAAAGACTATTTGATTATTCAATAAAATATTAAACGTAAAAAATTACAACTGATAAATATTAAGTAAATAATTAATGAATATTTACTTATGAAGTAATGAACATATATCTTGATGACATATAATTAAATATTTTGGTATTGTCAACTTTTTTGTAATATTAAAATCGATAAACACTATAAATTTTATATGTTAAATATATAATATATTATAATTAATGATAAATTATTGTTTTTGTTTGTTTTTAATTAAAATTTTTAATACAATTATATCTTTTTTATTATTATATTATTTTTTTATAATTTATATTTTGATATTGTAAATGACATAAAATAATATTTATTAGCTTAAATAAATTATATGTATTTAAATTGATTTTTATAGAAATAAAATATCATTTATTAAAAAGGAAAAAAAGAAACAAAATTAAAAAAAAAAAAAAAGAAAGTAGCACGCGTAAGAACAAACAATAAAAACGCAAAAAACTTTTGCGTTTTGGACATCCCAACCACCAAGTTTTGTGGTCCGAGGCCTACCACATAATTTGTGGTCTAAAGCTTTAATTAAACCTTTATTTGGTTAGAGAGAAGTGAGAAAAAAAAGAAATTAAAATTATTTATTTTATTTTGTTTACAAATAAGAGATATAAAAGAAGTAAAATGAAAACAATTAAAAAGGAACTATATTAATAAAAGTTTCTCTTAATTTTGGAGAGAAATATTAAGTTAAAAAGAGTGTGATATTTTAAATTACTAAAATATTTTTAATTTATTTTCATATATTATAATAAATTTAAATTTCTCTCGAAAAAAAATTAAATTTCTTTTTCTTTTCTATATTTAAGTCTCTTAATCTCTGTTATATAATTTGGTGCACCGAAAGGGTCCAAAAATCGGAATACCAGTAATAAGAGAAATAAACTACTAACGGGTAAATGTTTTTTTTTAACCAAGGTAGCCATACTAATGGTTAAATGTTGGCCAACTGAGACAGAGATCACTTCCTTCACTCTAGCTTCTGTTGCTGCTGTGTGCTTGCGACCTTTCGCTTCTTAATTGGCGTAGAGAGAAAGATCCATCAGATGATGAACGGAAAATTAAGAGAGGTGGTGGTTTCCGCTTTGCAATTCGCTTGCACCGATGACGTCTCCACTAATGTCGACACCGCCGAAAGGTCGAGTCTTTTCATTTCATATACCTGGTTAAAGGATGTGGGTTGCCTTTTCTTCTCATGATTTGCTCTCCTATTGCCTTTGATTTGATTGATGGTATTTGTTAATCACTGTATTGTTGGCAAGAGCATGTGCAAGATCTCTGCTTTTCTTAGTTTAGGATCAGATTATGTGCTTCTTTAGTTTAAATACTTTGCTACACCTCCATTTTAGAGGGTTTATTTGTCTTTGGATTTTGGATATTACAGAATTGCTTATTCATGCAAGATGAGAAGCAGTAATAATTTTTAGCATCAGGTCCAATTTTTGGTGAACTGACACAAATTTTCAGTTAATCTGGATCATGAGAGCTTCTCAATAGTCATCTAAGTTCTTATTTATTTGGAGTGTAGATGCTTACTGGCACTCTTAAACTATGCTCTTCTTTTTTACTTTTTGACTTTTAGATGGGTTCCTTTCTTACCTGCTTTTCTAATTTATCATTTTTTTTTAATTTATCATTTTTTTATTCTCCAACATCAATAATCAGGGCGTTTTTAGTTTCTACAAAACTTTGTTATATTTGAGATCCCCATTTCTCAGTTCCCATGACTTTCATTTTTGTTGGTGGTGTTGAATGTGTTCATAAGCAGCGCTCTTCTGTGCAGGCTGGTTAGAGCTGCTCATGGGAAAGGCGCAAATATCATTCTTATTCAGGTATGTGCTTGTGGAACATAAAATAGGGCTGTCACTTGTGAAATTATGGTGCATACTGCTCATGTTGAATATAGTGTTTTGGTTGAAAATGGCTCCCAAAATTAGAAAGCATGCTTGCAAGGATAAATCACTTGTTATATTTTTTGAATTGTAACATGATGTTTTCAACGTCTTTAAAGCTATACTATGATTTCATTATCTTTGTTTTTCTGCATTAGAAATCACAGAATGCAGCATTTCTAAGATTTACGGTCTTGATCCTATATATATGCTACTGTCCTCTTCTAACATAATAGAAAATATACCACTAATATGAAGTGGCTCTATCTGATCAGAAAATAAGGAGTGTAAGCATGGTTGTTAGAAATGCAGGTCAACCCTTATGATTTTACGAGTTATAAACATTTAAACGAGTCTATTTGCATATAAAATCTAATTTTAATGAACTCGGTGTAAAATCTCAATTTTAGTTAATAATATCAGTAAAAATGCGAGTTTGACTGATTTTGTAAGTTCATATTTTATCTTATTTTTAATTATATAAAAATTGAAAAGAAAGATATCGGAAGTTTAGTCCTTAGTAAGATAACCTGATAATTTGTATATTGTAAGTTGTAAGAGATTGACTCTAAGGTATAAAAGAGAAGCAATAAATTAGGCTGGTGGTGCAAGTGTATTTGATCCTAATTATTTTTGGTGTATGCAAGTTCTTTACCTTTTTTCATATAAATTTTGAATATTCAACCGCAATAAGATAAACTGCTTTACAACTAAATGATTTTACCTTTTTGTTTTTTAATAATTAATTCTAATAAAAATTACATATTTAACAACTTGTCTAACCATATTATGCATTGGATCAATATCTTTTTTCTTTTTTGCCTAATGGATATATGTTATGTAGATGGATTTTTATTGATATAAATTAGCTCAATAACTATATTATTTATTTTTTTTAATTCTAATATGTTAAAATAATCTGCAAATGATTAATAACATACATGTATTATATCATAAATTTTTATTTATCATTTAATAATTATATTAACTACATATTACTATATTTTTAAGAATATTTTACATAGCATATAAAATCTTATGACTTTACAATTCGAGTTTATAGACCTTTCACTGATTCTAGGTTGAAAATGCAAGTTTCACCATCTTTAGTGTAAGGACATGCATTTTGCTCCCTTAAGCATGCCATTATGTGATTTTTTTGTCTAACTGATGCTAGCAAAAACAGGTGTAAATTTGAAAATATGAGCATTTAATTGACACTACGTTTCTGGCAAATCTAGTTCTTAAATATGCAGTTTGATTTTGTGTTAACTTTTGACATTATGATGTACATGTCTAGGAACTATTTGAGGGATATTACTTCTGTCAAGCACAAAGAGAGGATTTCTTTCAGCGAGCTAAGCCTTACAAGGGCCACCCTACTATTTTGAGGTAAAAATAGCAAAAGATGATGGCAGTAAATTTTGACCAACCCTAGTCCACCTGCAAAAATAAGGTAAAAATACCTGCAATGATAAGTAAATCTGAGTCCAACGAGTCATGATCTCCCAAGTGGGCTGTAATTAATGTTAATTTTTTAAAAAAAGAGTAGCAGAAAAGAACCTTAATTTTTTTAAAAAAAAAAAGACAATATACTTACAATTGCAAAAATAATCTGAGCACCAAAATAAAATTTCTTAAGTCAGCTTGTTAGTCGACTCTAAGCATGCCTGAGCAGATGTTTAGGGCTTGCCGGAATCAGCCAAACTGATGCCACTTGGATGCTGACCCATCTGACCCTGTTGCCACCTCTAGGTTCTGTATACTCCTGCAAGCTTAATTAATTGATGTCGGGGCCTGTTATCATATTGGAGGCAAAAAATGTAAGACTTCACCTTGAATTGTTATTGAATTTGAGTTAATTCATTTTCATTTTGCTAATACGCAGGATGCAAAAACTGGCAAAAGAATTGGGTGTGGTTATACCAGTCAGCTTCTTTGAAGAGGCTAATAATGCCCATTACAATTCAATAGCCATAATTGATGCTGATGGGACTGACCTTGGAATCTATAGGAAGTCTCATATTCCAGATGGACCAGGTATGCAGTAAGCTGAACATTTCAGGACTTGAACCATTGCAGGTTCGTTACAACAATTTTCGTTTGACTTCAGGTTACCAGGAAAAGTTCTACTTTAATCCCGGTGACACTGGCTTCAAGGTTTGTGTAGATGTCTTTATCACTTATATTTCAAGTTGATTTATATTAACTAACCTTTCTACTGATGTCATTTTTAAACAGGTTTTCGAAACTAAATTTGCAAAAATTGGGGTTGGTAAGCTCTCCCCTCTTCAGCCCCTGGGGGCTTCTAACTTTAGATCTGTTCATCTCTAGCTATGCTTGTATTCTAAACAAAATTATATCCAGAGGGTGGTGCAATCTTTAGCATTTGTTTAAAGCCCCATAGTCTTGAATGTGCTAGCAACTGAGATAGCACCTTTCTTTTTATTTTTTTTATGTTAGCAATATGCTGGGATCAATGGTTTCCAGAGGCAGCTCGAGCTATGGTTCTTCAAGGTGCAGAGATACTATTGTACCCTACTGCCATTGGTTCTGAACCTCAAGATGAAGGTCTCGATTCTCGTGATCATTGGAAGCGGGTGATGCAGGGGCATGCTGGGGCTAATCTTGTAAGCAAGGATATAGTTAGAATTTCGATTCTCTTTTAATTTTGACATTGGTCATGTTGCTTCCAAGTTAGCTTTTCTATTATGATTCTTATTTCTGTCTGCCTTTTTCAACTTCAGGTTTGATGTCGTGTAGTCAATACCTGTTTGTTTTAAATCATTTGGATGATAAAAATTTCATTATCCTTTCTAGTTGTTAAACAGTACTGTGGATAGGTTTGCTGTCCACCAGAAACAAAGTTTGATATGTATTATATCTTTCCTGTCTTCCCTTTTATGTACTTAGTAATGTTTTTTCCTACTAGGAAGTCAAGTTGCAAGATTACTACAGCTTAGCACAATCTAATGATTATTAATGTTAACTTGTCCTTGCATTCCAGTATTAAGAAAAATAAACTTGAACGTGTGATATGTAAACGAATGTTAATTATGACAAATGTTGCCCTTTAAAAGAGAAAACTTCCATAGTTATGACCAAGTTCATTAGTTGTGGTTATTGGGAAGACTTCCATTTGCAATACTTTTGCTTTGATATTTGTTGTGGACTTCAAGGAAAGAGGACTATTGTAGATTTGTTCAAATTCAGGTTCCTTTAATAGCTTCAAACCGCATTGGGAAGGAGATAATCCAGACAGAGCATGGAGATAGCAATATCACATTTTATGGGAACTCATTTATAGCAGGTATCGTTTGTTAAAAAGGCTGCTATATCACTGAGTAAATGGACATCTAAATGTGGCAGATATATTGAACTTTTAAGACTTGAATACAGGACCAACTGGGGAAATTGTTGCAGCTGCTGATGACAAAGAGGAAGCTATTCTTGTTGCTAAGTTTGATCTAGACAAAATCAAATCCAAGAGACACAGTTGGGGGGTATTCCGTGATCGGCGTCCAGATTTATACAAGGTTCTTTTGACATTAGATGGTAGCAATCCCTCGCTATGATTTTATGCTGCTTAGTGCATTTGTAAAGTTGTAGAGGCAACTTGTGAAGTTTCTAATTTATTTTCCCTACCATCAATTATCTGTAGAATGAGGGAAAGAAAACTTCATATATGTTTGAAAGAAGACCAAAGAGCAATTATTCCAGTGTGTTGAATTTGAACCTCAGGCCTGTTGTATGGTCTAAATAAAAGCACGGTTCCTCTATCTCATTGCCCTTTTCTTTTTCCTTTTTTTTTTTTTCCCCCCTCTCTTTTGCCTCATCTCCTTCCTGGATTTGTTTTTTGGCCTTAATTCTCAACTAGAAAGTAGCACCATAACCATCACATACTGTAGTACCATGGTCCACTGTTATCCATTCGAGGATGGTTATTTGCAAGGTTGGCTATGTTAATACATGTCATACTTTTGGATGGTAATGCAAGTGATAATCTGGGTCCCCAAAAGTTTGCATCCTTACTTTGTCCTCTTGATCCTAGTTGATTTCATTAAATTGGCATCCGCCTTTTTTGTTTGCCAGCGAGTTCGCTTTGTGGATTTCTTTTTGGATTGTTTTTTTAGAGTTTGGGTTGCATGTATAATCTCGTGGCTCATGTTTACTTCCGTCAGCAATGCCACTGTGCCTGTTTAGCAGGATTGTCCACTTACAAAGAATACAGCATGAGTAGCAGTATGCTAATAGCCTGCAATTAGATTTCAGGACTGAGAAGATTGCATGATCATTGGAGATAGCGCACTAGATAAGCTTTAGCGATGTATACCTGCTGGAAGATATATCCAACCCACTTGGCAATAGTCCTCTATGGTTGACACAGCTGTCGAGATCAGAACCGCAGATTTTAATTTGTTTTAATTAGTGACATGTAAGTTTCAGTACCGTCCATGAAATTAGGGGACACGATAGAAACAAATATTCAGCTATTCTTCGATTTGGGATCAATGTCTTGCCATGTGTGTAGCTGTCTGGTGGAAGGAATAATTTTGTTTATTATCAAACGGAATATCTCCAGTCTAACCGATTTCTGGAATACTCTGTTCTCTTTCAATGTCTTTCATGTTAAAACATATTAATATCAGAATCCATTTCTTCTGTTGCCTGGATTTCCTGAGAAACGAAGTCATAGGCATATAGATACACAGCCGGACTGACTGCTTCAAGAGGGCTCATCCATAAACCAGTTACTGGTATAATTATGGATCAGAGGTGTACTATTTTAGGATGTGAGATTGCCCTATTCGATGTCTTTCCTTTTTAGTTTGGGCTAGGGCAATGATTGTTGAATTTTAATAAGCCATGTTACACCAGGTTTATGTGTTAGATCTAGGATATATTCGCAGAAAGGAAAACAGAAACTTGTATACCATAGGTTTCAGGGAGTTTCATTGAATAAAATCCAATATTATCATACTCAAAGCTTGTTACTGGATATTGTTAACCATTTAGTAACTCAAACATGGATGTATTCAGGACTAAGAGTGAATATGTCAAAGACACGCTCACAAAGGAAGAAAAGAACAGACAAACAGCAGCACACAGGTTTTTGTCTGTTGTACCATATCTAGAATCTTTATGAGCAGTTCTTGGGTCTTTATTCGTTTCTTCTTTCCAGCTACCAGTAAAAGGTGGTTAAAAGTCTGAGGCGGATGTCACTGTCGAATGCTTTTTTTTTTTTTTCTTTCATCATGTCTTTAGCTCAAATTGCTGGCAACCTTTTATTGCATTATGATGTCATAGATGAAATGGAGCTCCAAACAGTTTTTCTACTCTAGTCAATTTCATTGAATTATTTCCTTCCAGCTTGTGGTTCCTCTGCTTTGACACATTTTGCGTAAGATTCTTTGCCTTGATACAATTTTGTTGGGGTATGGAGCCATCATGAACAGCAGGTTAATATTACTGTGCAGAATACCACTCACTAAATGGCACAAGTGTGATAGGTCTATTTTGATTAGTAGGAATCTAGATACTAGATGGACAATTCTTGAAATTATTCCTCCTTTAAAAGAATTTGATTTTGATGTAGATGTTGGTGCCCATTAACCAAAGCTGTATTTGTTGTTGAATGTTGTGCAAAATTTCTTTGTTTCTTTCAAGTGTTTGGTTTTGGATCCATGTCGCTATTTTGTTGACTGAATATTTTTGCTACCTCATGTAAGGATGATGGTTACTGTGTGCTTTCTGCATGCAGCATCACTAAATAATCATTTTATATCATACGGAATAAAACTGAAGGAAAATGCATTCATGGGATTTCCCAGAGTGATTCAGAGCAATGTAACAAAAACTTATTAGTATTAGTTGTTATTGATCCTCTTATGAAGTACCTAACATCTTCATTGTTATTAATCCAATTATTGTAAAACATCTTCATTGTTATTAATCCAATTATTGTGTGCTTCCTTGCTGAGATACTTGATGCTGAATGCAAAATATGAAGGAAAGGAAGACACAATTAGAGTAAGGTAAAGAGGAAAAGAGGACTGGGGATGAGAGAAGAAGAAAAAGAATGGAAATTATACTTGAGACAGTCGAGATGTTTTCTTTTTCCTCTACTTATTTGCAAGTGGGGAAGAAAAAAAAAAAAAAAAAGAGACTGGATATTTTTCTAGAAGCCAAGCAAAAAAAAAAGAAAAAAAATTCTACCTATGTATGCCATTTGCCCTTGACTTGAATGTCTACTGTCGTCTTTTCATCCATCATCATCGCTCTTGTTGCCTGTTTCTTCATTTTCTTCTTGCGCATCTTCTTCTGTGTAGTTCTCTTCTTCCCCTACCTCCTCATCCTCTTCAAGTATTTCATCACTTGGCTGAACTAAGTGCAGCTTTAATCGTCCATCTTCTCTATATGCATGTAAAAACTCCTGGCTGGGGATCCTTACTTGCTCAAGCACAAACCTGCCATCGTGCCTATAAGTCTTGAAGGAAACCGAAGGTTTTCCACTGTTTCCTATACAAGAAATGGGTGGAGGGAATGTTCGCCCGCTGAATCTTGACCGTCTGACTTCTCCCCCTTGAATCTCCGGTGTCGAATGCCTTTTCATGCTTACTTTCTGCTCTTGCTGTTGCCAATTTTCACTAGTATCATTCTTCAAGTCCTCGACATCATCAAAGCTTTCAAAACCAAGCCCCTCTGTGCAAAGTTGCAAGCTTTCATAGTTCCTGGGTGAAAAAATGTCGCCATTCTTGTGACAGCATGTGTATTGGTGATTCTTTTGAGTGGTTGAGAAGAAATCGACCGATGGGTTCTTGTTGTTTTGGTATTCATTATCTAAATTATCTTTCTTGTTGAGGTTTGAATTTCCAGTTTGCGGGATTAAATCAAGAAAAGATGAAGATGCAGAAGAGAAGGATGATACAGGAAAAGAAGGTGACGATGAAGAAGAAGGGTGATGATTTTCTTTGAAGTGAAGCTCACCAAATATTTCGGTGAAGGAGGGTTGGTCGATGGGTTTGATTTGGTTCCATGAAGAGAGGGATTCAATCAGAGTAGGAGTAGTTTCTGTTAATGATTTTTCGAAGATATGTTGAAGGCTTCCACAGGCAGCCATAGTCTGTAGTAGTGTGTTGGTATAGAAAAGAAATAAAAGAAAAGAGAGAGCTTTTAGTTGGTAGAATAGAACGGGGGAAAGAAAGAAAGAAGCACGAGATAGGTGTGGGTTGAAACAATCAACAGATGATGCTATTAATTAGGGAAGCAACAGCAGCTGTTTTGATTAGATGATGGATTTTTTATTTTTCCATAGTTGTGGGCATCTGTCCACTTGTGGAGAATATGAATTGGTGGTTCTCAAAATATGTCTAAACTAGTGCGCATACAAGTTTTATAAAATTCGAATTTTATATATATATATATAAGACCATGAAAATAAAAACTTTGAAATTTAATATGATTTAATTATTTTATTTTTATTATCAAATTTAGATAATTTTATTCATTTTTAAGTTTTTTTTGGTGTATTTTTTTTTTCATTTTTAACAGTAAAAGATTAATGTGGGTGGTTTTTGTTTTAATTATTTTTTTATTGTTTTTAACAATAAAAACAAGGTGAACTTTTAGTAGATGAGGCTACCAAGAATGCACGCCACGATTCCCATTAAGATCCCTTCTTTAAAAAAAAAAATGATCTTTTTCTAAAGTTATATCTTTTCCTCTAAAAAAATAAAATTATATTTTCATGATGAAATTTACGGTATACGCATATGATGGGATGTCGGTAGATAAAATTTTAAACTATATATATAATCTATTAATTATTTGTGATAATCTTATCAAAATAAAATTTATTAAAAGTGATAAATGTTGCATGTATTAATGAAATTATTATTTAAATATTTAAAAATTATATTATTTATAATATTATTATATAACATTATATCCGTCATTATAATATGGACTATATTTATGTATTAGATTTTTATCTAACGGAGAACTCTCTCTTTATATATATATATATATATATATATATATAGGTGGAGCTATTTACACTCTATATATTATTATTTGCACTCATATAATGCAAATGATTTTATTATCCTTCATTTAAAATGAATTTTTTCTTGTTAATTGAAATATCTATATTATCTTTTAAAGGTGTAATACAACAATTTTTTTTTTTTCCTTCATAAGGTTGACATAAATAAAATACCTATTTTATTTGTTATATTGTATTGTTATTTAACCTCACACATGATTATTATTTTTCTCTCTCTTAGTGAAATTAAAATTCAAATATAAAGGAACCAAATTTAAAAAATTTAAGTAGTTGAAACCTTTATTAAATCATAACATCCATCTTGAAGATATCACTATAAGAAGAAAAAAAGTGAAATTTCTACTAAATTTATTTATGAATTTTTTAAAAAGTAATTGCATATGAAATATTTGCAGATTTAAAATGAATAAATATACAAAAATTCGATCAATTATTGATGGATTTTCTACAAAATTATAAATCATTGATAAAATAAGCGCAAGAGTTTAGTGCTAATTTTATTATTTTTCCTATAATATTAGATTTTTTTATTTAAATGATTATATATTATAAAATTGATAGTTTGATCAAATTTTAATTATTGACATCAATTTTTATTGGAAATAACTGTAAGTATAAAAACTAATTTTAATGAATATTAAAACTTGTTAAGTTACTCAGTTATTACTATTTATTGACATTCATCTCTAAATATTATAACTTATATTTTAAAAATATATTTATCAAGCTCGTTCATCAAGCTTGTTTAAAAATTAATATGCATTTGACTTTTTTAAATTATTCCCTTTTTTTAAATTTTATCTAAAAATTAAAATAAAAAAGTGCTATAAACATAACTCATAGTCCATTATTCAATTACTTTGAATAACTAATAAATTTAAAGTTTATACTATTTTTTTTTTTTTTGGAAACAAACTATTTATTTTTGTTAAAAATAATAAATAAGGGATCTAATAAATATTCAAATTTTACAATATGAAATTTTTTGTACTTTCAAGAGAATAGTTTTTTCATATATTGAGAATATTTAAAGTTTTTTTAATATATTTTAGTTTTAAAAGTATTGAGAGTAATTAATAAATATTAAATATAGTATAAATATTTCAAGTAATAAGAAATAATTCTTTTTAAGTAAAGGATAATAAAGTCATTTAAATTATTAACACATTAAATATGGAGTGTAAATAGCAATTTGTGGTATATATATATATATATATATATATATATGCCACAACCTGTATCAAATACCTAAAAAAACCTTTCAACCATTAATCAGCTTCTTTTTTCCCCCCTTCTGAAGCAAATCATTAATCAGCTATTTGATTTAATAGTATTTAAGTGAATCTCATGATCTATAAAGTTGCAAATATTAGCTGATTTTCAACTATCAACAAGTTTTTATTTTGATATTATAGAATTAACTTTCAAATGAATTATGCCATTTCAGCAAATTTCAATCCAAGGACATTGTTATCTGATAGTGCTATGTGATTGCTTGGACTAAGTGAACATAACTATTTTGTTTTTCTCTTAATCACGTTCTAAGCGTTTTGGTTATGGTGATTCTTATTGTCAAAGTCCAGAATAGTTCTGAGACAAGACATCCCAACAGCAAAGGTTTGAGATTTCCATTGTTAAGAATTGGGATGATTAGGACATAATCTGCACTGCACTACCTGAATAAATATGATTAATCATATTCAGCACTTGGATGATGAGATGAAATTATTGTCCTAGACGTAATCAGGGTTGGGTTGGCATTGCAACCTTGCTGGTAAAAGTTTCAATCTTTTCCAGGATGACATTTTTTTTTTTTTGCCCACAGGAGGGACTTGTAGTGTTAACCACTACATCCTGGATAGACTCTCTAAATACTGAAGCAAAAAATCAATTTGGATTAGATTAATAGAACTTTACTAGTCCGTCGAGTATAAATTGCCAGGGGCCTTGGAATATTCTCATTGATATCTTTCCAAAGGTCCACTAATTTCTCCAGAAATGATTGGCTGCTGTCCTCCAAAAATTATTGGCTGTTGTCCTCCATTTTCAAATCACTTTATCTTTATTGCAAATAATGCCAACTCAAAGAAAGCAGCTCCTTTCCTGCCGTTTCTGACCATAGAAAGCTAGTCGTGTGACACTCTTTTGCCACAACATTTTACTGGCTTTGGTTACCGCTATCACATTTAAAATCTATGCATTCTGGTCCCATTGCCGCTTACTATGATTTACTACCGCAAGGGCTGAATTATAAACCCTGTTTACAATCAACCAAAATATACCAATACCATTTTGGTATATTGGTTCTTGGTATAGCATTTAAAAAGAAGAGATAGGAAAAAAAGAAATACAAATAGAAGAAAGCCACCACAAACTCTAACTGACAATGATAGCTGCTGATAATTCAATAACATAAGAATCGTATTGTTCAGGAACAATTGGGATCATTGTTAACAAAAGTAGCTGCAGTTACCAAGCAGTATATGTTAGTTTCATACTACGAAAGAGTCATCCACCAAATTAGAAAACCAGTCAAGAACCATAAAACATTCATAAACAATTCACAAAGATACTGTCAACTTCCAATTCAGACAGCCGCCTTTTTATAGAATCTGTTGGGGCCCTACGACTGTCTACTTTTCTTTCATCGCCAAGCTTCGATAAGTTCTGACCTTGAATCTATACGGCTCAAGTTGCTAAGTCCCCTAGTCTTCTCAATAGGTGCTGTTACACCAAGTATAGATTGCTGCTGCCTATTTATCTTACCAGGACTCTTTCTGGGACTTGAATTACTTGATTGACCAACCTTGCTCTTTCCTGGACTTGTGCCAACACCAGCCTTTAGATTTTTGACATTACTAGTATCAGTTTCATGTCTAAATGTATTAACCGGAGCAGAAGCCTCAAATTGATATCCTCTGGCAATTATTTTCTCAGCAGATATTGTGGAACTGGAATCAGCTCCATCATTTATAGCATTATTTTGACTAGAGTTGTAGGAACTTTCCACAGCAGGTTCTTTAGCAATGAAGGACAGCTCTGTCTTTTCATTGTCTTTTTTAGTATCTTCAAAACAGGACTGTGAAGGGCTTTGGTGACCATTCTCATCAAATGGTTCAAAATGTGAAGCAGGAGTTGGCTCCACCACAGAATCTTCTCTTTCTCGCAGAGTCCTTAATATTAAGGTCTTGAGAAAGTTCATCACCTGAACTGCATACATGAGTGCAGTCAAAGGATCTGCCATCTGCAACAGTATCATTATCATCTGTCAGCAGATCAAACACTAGCCAGATCCACAACTACAATAGCCGTTGAAAATTTTCAGAGATTTCAAATATGTTATGATAGAAAAACAAACTGACAAGTTTTCAGTTAATTTGTGGTGGATCGAAACTTGAGCTTTCAGGCATTTTGGCACATAATCCAAAAGCATTACATAAGCCGTGATCTTAAGAAAAGCATGAAGACTAACCTGAATGCCACTGCAGCATCTATGTTTATGCAACTACAGCAACTGTTATAGTTTCGAGAGTGTAGAGGCTATTGTTAAGGGCATGTTATGTCCATGGAAACAAAGTAAATATAAAAGCTCACCTGAGTCATGTTAGGAGCAAAAACCATGGCTATGTTGCGTGCATTCATCTTGTTTACATGTTCCAGCTGGACAACATCAGTCATCAGGTTGATGGCCCAATCAAGTAGAGAAGCTTCTGTAGGGGGTAGATGCCTAACAAGTTCAGCACAATCTTCTTCTGTTTGGCATTGCATTATTTGCTCAGGCGATAGAGGATCCAGAACCCCATTCGGGAGCTCTCTAAACCAAGTCTAGAGAAAGAATGATATCGAGATCAATAAAAAAAAAAAAAAATACTTAGTGTAAAATGACGTGAAGATTGTAATAGAAGGAGCACCCACTTATACGCACATGTGATGATACTAAAACCATGTAAAGAAATATGATATTTTAAAAACAAGATAAAATCAAACATCTGTGCATTTTCTCCAATTGTTTTATTCAAATCCCACTCTGATGCACATTCACAAGAAGCAAGATTAATTATAAGATCTAATACATGTAAGTTGAGAAGAATGCCATTTAAGAGATTAGCATTACCATCTTATATATGGATGGTAAATACTCAATTTTTCAGTCTTCATGACATCCTAAATAGGCACAGGGAAAGTGAAATAGCATAGGCTTAAAGTTTGCAACATCAATTCATAATCATGGTGTGACACCAGCAGCATTAGAAGTGGGGTTGGTAATGCACAACAAAAAATAGCTAACAATGTATGGCTGTTATAACAGCAGTGGCAAAATGTTAGTCATGGTGATGGTATAATGGAGACAGATTGCCGGAACAGTGGTGATAATGGATTTGTATTGCAAAGCTTACTATAAAAGTAAAAGTGATCTAACCTTATTGAAATGGCTTTAATAAACCAAAATTTTGTAGGACAAACACACTTTTTTTAACATAGCTACTGTTGAGATTTATTCCTTTTTAACTTCTTGATGTAGCATAAACAAGTACCACTTCTTAGCACATATGCAATCCTGACTTAGAATATACAACATAACCCAAAACGAACTATAATTTTGCGGTATCACATGCAATGATGCTTGAACATGATGCAACTTGATTGTAGAAGAGCACACATTAATTGTTACTAATAGTCTTGGCTAAGTTCTATCCAACAATCAACATATTAATGATACGATGATCACAACACTACAGTTTAAAATGATTGTGAAGTTCACAATCAAAAGAAATTCAACATTTTTATTTATCTTTCCCTGATTTACTAACAATTCAGCTCATAAATATACTGAGATCACAAACAGAATGCATTTGATAGGGAAATGAACTAAGATTAAACAATGTTGCTATACCTTGATAAGTCCCGCCAAACAGTGCACATCAATGCCTTCGGGTACTACTCCTCTATTCAATTGATCCCTCACATACTCCTCCTGGCTATTTTCTGCATTAATTCTGAAAATCCCTTCAGCCTGAATCCGGTAATAAAAATTTTGATTATTACCAGCCAAATGAATATAAAGTAAAATCCCATCTAACAATGAATAAGACTAGCACATTTACATAAATCATACACATATTTTTACCAAAGGATTTCCTTTTTCTTTTTCCACAGTTGCCCACTCTTCTGGGCCAGTCTATTAAGGCTAACAGAAAAATAACAAGATGATGTACCTGCAAGCCTCCTTGAGCATATAAACGTCTTTGCATTAGCAAAAGTATCATTGGTACGCTGTTCCCTCTGGAGTCATATGACAACTGCATGGATTCTGTCGATACTCCAAAGACAGTTGCACTACAGAGTGAAAAGATTTAAGTAATCAGAAGATATACATCAGCCACTTAAATGATTGAATAATTGCAAACAAGTGAAAGTTGCCAACTTGCCACAATGTCGTGCTATGAAAGAAACGTATCAATGCTAGTTTTGGAGCTTTCAGAGTTATATTGAGTGAGTTAAGTGTTGCAAGAAGTTACTTGCAGTATTCAAAGGTACTAGTTTTGACTTATGCACATGTTTATGAAATTCCTATAAAGTGATGCCTTGATGCTGACCGCATCTGGCATATGTGATCTTCCAAAAGAGCCTCATTGGCTAAAAACAAATATGCATGTGCGAAGACCTATTAAAAATGGGGTTTGAAAGAAAATGTACAAGCAAACCGCTACTCAAGACAACATACAACACAGAGAGAGAGAGAGAGAGAGAGATTAGTCAAAGACCTGAATTGGACCAACAAATATTTGTGTCATGTTAGCTGTCAACCTTGCAGCAGTAATATTAAATTAAAAGGAAATTAATGTGGAGATAAGTGGAGATAGATTAAACAAAAATCTTCAACAAAACCCACAAAGATTCAGCTTGATATGTTAAATATATGGGTATCCAAGGTTCAAAACTTCCCTCTAATTTACAGATGAATGTCCTGTTATCTGGTGCTTTTGTTAGGTTTATCAATGTCAGTGCGTCATTTTGTCTTTTAGCAGTGCTTAAGTTTTGGCTAATTTGGGTATCCATTGGAGTTGGAATAGCATCCTCCCATCAAAATAGGTAATGAATCAATGATATTAACAAGTACAAGCAATTTCCCAATTCCCAAAGTGTCGCCAAATACCTAAATATTTGTTCCAAATCCATTACAGACTGCATCAAACAAGCCCATGAATTTTCATATCTTATTTTCCACTCTAAAATGCATTCTAACTATACTACTGAACATGCAATTTAAGTAGAAACCAATATGGGCTTCTGTGAGTGATGGAAACTTGATAAGAGTGAAATTAGTGCAAGAACCATTCACATTTAATACTCAATAAGTCCCTGTGATTGTTACAATTGTTTCTCCATGCTGGATGAGAATGAATCCTAGAAATTCTACATGCTTTTATTTCTTGTTACTTGGCATACCTGCACATAATCAAACACAGCAAGCAGTATATATGAGATCCAACTTGAAAATCTTTGAAGAAAGAAGCAATGGCAAAGTGTACTGAGAACATCTACTTGTCTTAGAAAACAGACAACTGATTTAAACCTTTGGATGTATTGACACACAGACCAGCATGCAAATAAGAAACCAACTGTAAGAAGTTGCAGCTCATGAAGTCAGCAATTTGTTACTTTCAACAAAAACCATGAGTTTGAAATTATTCAACCATACTAATAATCTTAACACTGGACGTTGAGCATTGTTTGCATTTGTTTAATGGTTCTTAAAGCAAATTCTAAGCATCAATATGTGCAATTAAGTTGAGAAGGTCATGGATCGCATATGGTAAAGTTCAAGTTCAAGTTCGATTTCTATATAGCCAGAAATATTCCCTATTTGAAGAGCAGCATTCATAAACAAAACATACAAGGAGTGACCCAGAATTTGTAAAGAAACTGGAAGAAAGTCACCTACCTTACTTGATTTGCAATAAAAGATTTACACATATTGCTGTGACCTTGATACAGAACATTTTCAATTTTTAAAGCAATAGATGACAGCACTCTACACAGAGGGCACCCTGACATGGTTCGGGGGAAGAGTGTGCAGAAGGGGCTTGGTGGTTTGAATATGATCATATCTACAGAACACATTAGTAAAACAACTAGTTCAAACGTATGGTTGCTTAAAATTGCCATCTTTAACATTAGAACCCACACTGTGTAGCTGCTGTGTCACGTATCACATATTTTTGAACTGGAAAGAGCACAGAGATTGTGAATATCATCAACAAAAATATTAAAGCAACTGATATATTTCAAATAGAGTAAAATTCAAGCAAAGAGATTAACTTCAAAATATGATCAAATGGTGTCTCACAAATATGAGTTAGTATTCAATTGCTACATGTGTTTAGCTTATTGTAAGATTCAAATGATCACCAACATCTAAGATTATATGAGATAATAGCATCCAGCAATCCCTAAAGGATTCACATAGATCAGTTCTATTCCAGTTAGCCTTTTTCCCATAGAAGACTGAATTTCATAACCACATCAACATTGCAAATGGGGAGAAAAAGGATTTAACTAGTTATTACTTAAACAAATTCCACAATCTTCAGAACTATAAAATTAATCCACCGATCAAATGCAACAACTACAAATCTCAAGTAATAGAAACCGAACAACAAATTACCTCATACAAAGAA
This sequence comes from Omphalea diandra, assembly GCA_949677035.1. Classification (NCBI taxonomy): domain Eukaryota; kingdom Viridiplantae; phylum Streptophyta; class Magnoliopsida; order Malpighiales; family Euphorbiaceae; genus Omphalea; species Omphalea diandra. Next base: position 41,486 of record CATIWR010063256.1, read on the forward strand.
TAAGAAAACCACAATGCTAATCAAATGATCCACAATCTAAGAATCAATTTGCATAAACCAGATATCATATCCAAGAGAAGCAAAAGACAACCATCAAAAGCGACAAATGCCGCCAACAAAATAAAATGTATGACGTCAAGAATTGCATTTGCATAAAAACAACAATTTACCAATCAAATTAGGGAAAATAAGAACGCCAAGAACTGAAAAAGCAGAATGTACCTAGCACTTGGGGCCCGCCTAGGAACTTCAGGCTCAAACTCCACAGGCAAACCCAAGAAGCCATTGAACCTATCGAAGGTAACATGAGCAATGTGGCGCACATTGGTCGGCCAACCGATCTCCATAGCACAAAGCTCCCTTCTATCACTCTTACAAGCAACTAAGGATTTCCTAAAAATGGTGACAACCAAAGTCAACAAAGAAAGCTGTTCCCTTTGTTTTACCCCTCTATCCTTCACAAAGTCCTCATCGTGGCCACAAAAAGTCACATTAGAACCACAAACATCATCCTCATCCTCAAGCACCTGACCACCACCACCACCACCATAAGAAGGGTGAAGTGCACAAGAAGAAGAATTAGAAGCACGAGTGGTTGTTGGCGAGGAAGGGAAATAGGAAGAGGAGTGGAGGACCTCGGTCATGGCTGGCAATGAAAAGAACGTTTCTTGCAATATTAAAAAAAAATAAAAGTTGTGTTTTTTATTATATCGAAAAGGGTGATTTTTCTTCACGAAAACAAGAAAACAAAAACAATGTTTAGCTGTAGATGTGAGAAATTTTCAAAGAAAGAGATTTTTGGATGGTAGAGTTTGATTCAAGAAATGGGCTCTCGTGGGACGTGAGAATCATTAAGTCCCTGACTTCTCTTTCCCTTTCTTTTTTAATTATTTCTCTCGTTTCTTTCTTTATTTTTTTTTTTTAATCCTTGAAGAAGAAGAAGAGGAAGAAGAGAGAGAGACAGATAGGATTTGGTGGGAAATAAATGGAGGGGTAAGAATTATAAATAGCTGAAATTTTGAACAGATAAAGAAGAAGGAAAGGCCAAAGGCGTAATTAGATTAGTTGAGGGCAGTATGTGACAATGGTCGATGGAGCTCCCGTTAGACTTGGAAGGCTTGTTTGTTAGGTTATTAAAATCTGTTAGCGTCCTCCGATTGTCTTTCATTTCCACACAAATTACACTCATATTGACCAAAAAAAAGACAGAAAATAGCTTCTTCTGACTGCTCTTCTTTGCAGTTGGAGCAGCTTTGTTATTGGGTTTGTTTCTTAGCACAGAAAATAGCCTAATAAGTCATACCCGTTTCTTGTTGTTTAGGTTGTGGAGGCCTGCCATGTGGTATTAATCAAAATCAAAATATTATCCTTTGATAAGACCAGAAATGGATATCTTAAGGGTGTGTATTTTCCTAATTGTAGTGTTCTTGTTGTGTTGATTACCATTGGATTTCTTTGGTCATATCGTGTTTGATGATTTTGTTGGTAATCTGGTACTGTTGAAGAGGAAGAGTTATCTTGATATGTTAATAGTAGATTTACCTGCATCTCAATATTCATCATTTGGATTGAAGTGATTTTATGGAAATTTAAGACCTTTGATTAAGATGCTTATGTTTATTAGTTTTAAATAATGTTTTTAGAATTTGATCGAATTAGATCAATAAAATCGAAAATTTGAAAATTGATTAGTGATTTGATTTCATTATTAAATTAATTGTTTTATAAGTTTTAAATGTTATTGATGTATTTTTCTATTTTTAAAATAAAATATTATTTAAATTACATTAATTCAACAATCAAATTACTTAAATAAAAAATCAAATAGTTAATCTATTCATATAAAATAAGTTTTTCAGAGGAAATTTTGGCCAACTGAATTGGTTCTCGTTATAACAAATACCATTGTTTTTTTATTTCATAATTTACATTTTTATGATGGCTTAATCATAAAAAATTCCCAAATTTATGTATTTGTTTTCAAATATATATCATATTTTTTAAAATTATCTTAATAATTAAAATTTTTTAATTTAGACAAATTTACCATTTGATAATTGAAATTGGAAAAGGTGAGGATATGATTTTTTTTTTTTTTTTTAAAGACATGGATAAAAAAAAATATAAAATCTTGCCCATTAAAACACAATGTCCCCTGCCAACATGTGTCCTTTTTTCTTTTAGGATTTAATGAGATCGGGATTAAGATAGTTTAAACATTGCATTTTGACAACTATGATTTATTTTTTGACTTACAATTTTTTTTTTCAAAAAAATTATCCCAGCACTAATTTTTTAAAGGGTTTCAATCACTAGAAACCTCCAAATAGATTTATTTATAAATGAAAATTTTAAATACAAAAATATTAAAGAATAAAATATGGTAAAAAAAGAAAAAAAAATTATGAATTTATTAATTGATTAAGCCTTTCATGATTTAGAAAAATGAAATGTCTAACCTGAAATTATGTCATTTTTGGCATTGCTTGGCAAACACATCATATATAGCTTTGACGCGTGAGACAAAAAAGCTTTAATTGCTAATCTAATCTATACGATTAATGATTCTCTATCTTTTATTTTGTGCATACTCATAGTCTGTCTCTTTTTCTTTAAGTGCCATAACTTTATGTCCTTAAATTATCATATGTGGCATTTAAAGGGGAGAAGAATGTGGATTCTACTATTATGAATCAAATAATAATTAATTACTATATATTAATAGATAATTTGGGTGTGTTGTGCGGTTATCGATAATTTAGTTGATAAATAATATTTATTTTTAATTAAATAATGTTATATAATAAATTTAATTATTTATATGCAACCAGTTAATTTGATATCTCAATTGCTTATGTATCAAAAATTAATTTAATAAATGCTAAATTTTTATATTAAAATTAATTATATAATACTTTTTTTGTTTCTTAATATATGTCATTTAAGATTTTTGCACATATATTAAAGATTATATTTAATAGGTGTTATTACATATAAAAAAGACTATTTTACCCTCAATTAATTATTTTTATAAATTATTGCGCACTTTAAAAAGAAACAATTATTATGAAAGAGATAAATTTTAGGGTTAAAAAATTAATTAATGTTTATTGATAATTGCAAAATGTCAAATATTATGAAATAAAATTTTTTTTTTCAAAAACGACATCTATTTTGGAATGGAAGGAGTATTGATATTGATGAATTAATTGATTCCAAAAGCAAAGTTACATTGTATATTTATATTATGGAAAGAGTAGTTGGAAATTCAACATCAATTAATTCTTGTAACTTGGTAGGAAAGTCAAGCTACTTGGATACGGTGCTTTTCTATGATTTATGGTTAGGTTCGGCTGAATGCCAACCAAATTGTGGACCAATTTACCATCTGTTTTCTAAGCAAGGCTTTATTTGATCTTCTCACTATACTATAGTGTTTGTGAGGCAATGAAATCTAACAAATCTAAAGCAGTTCTAAATTGGATTTTTTTTTTCCCCCTTATGATGGAGGATTAATTTCCATTCTAAACATAAATGAGTTGCATGCTATTTTTAAAAAATTCTTAATAGTATCATAAATAAGTTATTATTATCCTATAACAATGTTCACATTATCATTATCATAAAAATAAAAAAATTGTGCATAAAAAATGAAATAAAAATATCATGCATTGAAAATTATAAATTGTCTGCATTCAAATCATCACTTGAGGAATCTTTTAGTCTATGCTTTTGAGAAAATGTTTAAAAAGAAGAGAACAGAATATATTGATGCTTGTTAAAATATTGGAGGGAATTAAAAGAAAATTTTTAATAATTTATTCATATATATATATATATATAATTTTCAACCCAAAGATAACATTTGTGATCATTTTCATTTCTCCATTATTATTGTGTACAAAGTTTTAGTTTTTTCCTGATTTTATGTTCTCCTTCACTATCAAATTCTTTCATCATTGTTGTCTTAAAAAAAAAAATAGTAACACTCACTTAACAATTTATGAAAATAGAAATAAAAAGTTAAAATTGATGTGCAACAATAATTCATCCATCCAGATCGTTAATAATGATAGTAGCGGATTGTATAGATAATAGAGTTCAAATCATAGTAACTCTATAGAATTCAAAAGTTTCAATTAATCATTTTAAATTTCAGCAACCAAATACAATGTTAGAATCTTTATAAAATCAAATAAAAAAGAAAACGACAATTTACTTACACTATATGATTCATATTTACACTATATATGATGCTGTTAGATGAGACATTGGCTTCCATTTCTTGTAGAATTGCCCCACTGAATGCTCACTATCATCAATGGCCAAATGCAAATTAAATGTTTACGCCGTATTGATGAATTAATAGATTATAATCTCTATTTGTGTGTGATATCTTTAAGCACGTAGGATTATTTTGGATAATTAACAACAATTGAGATCTGTTTTTTTTTTTTTTATGTTGGTGAGAGCACCTGAATGCTAAATCATACAGATGCCTAACAATAATTTGAATCATATTTTTTTTGTGAATCAAATTAAGGATTGTATAGAGTCATTTTAAACTGTATGTTGGACTTTCAAGTTAGATATAAAAAGAAATTTGAGATATTTTATAGTTTCAATTTGGGTAAAATCATTTTTAAGTTTAACTTTTTTAAAATATTATTTGTTCTGAAATAAAATTTTAATTATTTTAAATAATTTAACAAGTTAAGTGGTGTTTGGTAAAACTGAAAATTAAGTGTTAAAAATTTAAGAGCTCAATTTTAAACACTAAATAATTTAAATGCTTAAAATTTTTAGTTGTATAGTTGTTTAGTATGAGTTGAAAATCAAGAGCTACGTCTAATTAATCTATTTGATAATTATAATTATTGAATAGATATTAAATTGATTTTAGTTTTAAAGAAGAATTTATTGAGTTATGAAGGGTATATAGGTCATATTAATAAAGATATTTTAGTATCTATTGGTTGAGTTTGTTAACTGATAATTTTTAAGCAAAAAATTTTGACTTATTATTTTAAGAGAATTCTAGCTAAACTGAATTTTTTCAATAATGAATAAATAAAGATATCAAACAAGTTTAAAAAAATTAAGTGCTTAAAACATTAATTTTAAGTGTTGAATTATGTTATCAAACAACCTTTTAATCAAATCAAACTATAAAATCGATTGAATTGAAGTCAAATTAATTCACATTGACATTAGAATCAAATAAAATTATTCTAAATCATATTGAGTTATTTTGAATATATTGGAATTGAAATATAGAAATTTTCACCTCTAATTTTTAAGTTATTATAATGTCCATTTCCAATTTATGACATATTCTTATATAGTATACATGTATAAAAAGTCCATTTTCATCTCCATGAAAAAGGACTTACTTAAATAATTGATAGAAAATCAATGTTGAAACATATAACTACTTGTCTTGACATAGATGGCTTTTCTTTTCTTTTTTTTTTTTTTTTGGTATATCATAAATATTTTAAGGGGTGAAGATATTATAGTTGGAGTCTATATCAATTTGTATTATGAAGCAAATATTCACTATTAATTCGATTTTGAACTTTGAGTTAGCTCATTCTAGCCTAATTCTAGAAATTACAATGTGGCAGGATTCACCCCGATTCAGCAAGGAATCCCTGCCTTTGGTCTTCATCCCTAACTTGTTGGGATCCAAAAATATATATCTATATTTTACATGTTTGCACATTTACTAAAGGTATATATTTAAACAAATATATCTATGTTTTTACATGTTTGTACATTTTCTAAAGGTATATATATATATATATATATATAGTTTATAGTTTAATATTTAGTATAAAAATTTTGTTATTTAAATTTAATAAAATTAGTTTTTTAAAAAATTAAAAAATTAAAAAGTCTTGAAGGTGAAGCAAAAAATATTCCAATGAGCATTAATTAATACTAGAGTAATTTTGAAGATCATGATCCTCCTTGGAGTTTAACTCACATAAGAGCTGAATTAACCCCCTCTCCCCACCAAAATGAAACATGTAAACATTGTTGGGTTGGTGTTGCAAATGCCTAATCGGGCCTTCTTAATTCTTCAGGATAAGAACACAAATACCTAAAATTAAATTGCTAATGACAAATTTATCTCAAGTATTTATAATTTTTAAAAAAATTGATTTAGATGGGATTTTGATAAATATATGCTCAAAATTTGTTAATAACTTATTTGAGCAAAGCACGGGAAATAAACTTCTTACCTTAACAAACTCGCATTTTCATCAAATATGGAAATCAATGTGTAAAGGATTTGCAATAAAAAAGAAACAAATTAGATTTACAGCTGCAAAATTCTTAGCAAATCTTCATCATCAACTCATTGATAAATCAAACAAAAAAATACAGCTCGCAACTTTTCCTTCCAAGTTCTTCTTTTTTGCTAAAATTCTTCTTACACTATTACGATTTCAGATTCTTCGTATGTTCATAAAAATTTGTTATATAGAGAGAAAATTCTTCAAGATATATGTTTCTCACACTAAAAACAATTTTAATATGAGTTTTAATGCTTATTTTATTATTTAGAATAAAAAATTCATGAGTTTTGATATAGATGAAAACGATTAAAAATGAATTTGTTTGAGCATAAAACCAGTTATAAAATAAAGAGAAATCAAGTTGTTGAAGGTTGAAGATGACATTTACGTTTAATTCTTTTTACACCGTAAAATGTTTATAAATTGTTTATTACTTGTTTATTTTTTGTTTATTATTAGTTTACAAATGGTTATTACTTGTTTACAAATAATTTATTTTTGGTTTACTTTTGAGATAATATTTACACGCAGTAAAGTGTTTATTTTATTTTATTTACTTTTATTTTAGGTTTATCAATTCAAAAATTTTTAAAATTAAATAAAAAAATAGTTTACAAGAAAATGTTTATTTTATGTTTATTTTGGGTTTATTTTTTGTTTATGCAACTATCTATAAATAAAAAAAGAAAAATAATTAGAACATATAGATCATCTTCAATCTCTAACAAATACAATTCTTTTTATAACAACATCAATTAAAATATACACAATACAATGTTTATTTTTATTTTTTACTTTTATTTTAGGTTTATCAGTTCAAAATTTTTAAAAATTAAATAAAGAAAATAGTTTTCAAGAAAATATTTATTTTATATTTATTTTTTGTTCATGCAACCATTGATAAGCAAAAAAAAAAAAAAAAGAAGAAGAATTAAGATGTAGACATCATCTTCAATTTCTAACAAACATGATTTTTTTTATAACAACATCAAGTAAAATATATTTATATACAGTAAAATGTTTATTTTTATTTTATTTACTTTTTTCCAGGAAAATGTTTATTTTGGATTTATTTTTTTATGCAACCATCAATAAATAAAAAAAAGAAAAAGAACAATTAGCACATAAACATTGTCTTCAACCTCTAAAAAACATGATTTTCTCTTTTTTCATAATTGATTTTTAGCTCAAAAATATTTATTTATTAACTATTTTTCATCTAAAATGCATAAAAACTCATGATTATTTATTTTAAATAATAATAATAACAACAAAAATAACTATTAAATCTTAAAAAACAAAAAAAAAATCACATGCATCTTCATTTTCTTATTATTTTTTAGAGAGAGAAAAATAGCAAGAGTATGAGAAACATAACATTATCGTTATCGTTTATTTCATTATCATTCAAATTATTCATTTTATTTGCTTTTCTTTATCTTTAAATCAACAAAACATATTCAAATTTATTAAAATCAACTCCTTCTTCTTCTTCATTTTGTAGAAAGAGAATGAGTGAAAAAGATAGAAAGTATGCCGTTGTCTTCTTTTTGCTCTTTTTGTTCTTCTTCTTTCTTCCTTTTCATCTTTTTTTTTTTTTTGCTTCAATTAAAAAAATTAAAAACAACAAAAAAAAATCTCTTATCTCATATCAATTGAAATTGTACAAAAATATACAAGAGTAAAGAATAAAAACTAAAAGCGTAAAAATGTAAAATCTTAGGCAAAAATCTCATTTTCAAACATGTGAGAGATAAAATTTTTTATAAACATGTCATTATTTTGTTGAGGGGATAATGATCATTATTAAGAAGAGTAATGCTACATAACCCACCAGTTGGGTTATTCCACCACTTTTTCTTTCACCATTTTAATATACTATCAATTCATAAATAATAAAATAAGTTAGAAAGAAAAAATAATTGAAGAGGTGTGAGAAGGACAACTAATAGTGGTAACAAAATAGGGGAACAGGGTGAATTCCAATAGTGGCTTTTTAGGATGTTCCTATTAAGAAGCACAGAGAAGTTGAAATCCCGACGAGATAGGAATTTTGCTTGCTCACAATCACCCATTCCTTATATATATATATATATATGATCAACAAAGATCATTCAACTATTATCACTTAGTAGGGTTAGCTTTTTGTTTTCATATGGTTATGGATATCTCCAGAAACAAGAAAAGAGTCACCAATTGCATCCTTAATGAGGTGTCGGATCATATATTGGTGAAGATTCTTATACGACTTCCACTAAAATCCATTTTCACGTCCAAATGCGTATGCAAGAGCTGGAATTATCTCATTTCCTCACCCTTCTTTGCATCTTCTTTTATGGGTCGTTTTGATGAGGCCTTGCTGCCACCATAGGACCTTCTCTATCGCTACATGCACAATAATGGTGGTGGGATTCCTACCCAGTTTATGCATCTCCACGTAACGTTCAAACAGCATTTTGAATTCAAATCCAGTAAATTTTCATTAGATTTTCTGCAACATCATCAACAACAAGATATCCCATCAATGTTTTAGGGACCAGTAATGGTTTATTTTCGTGTTGTGACAGTGTATTTTGGTAGACTAATTTTTATGTATGCAACGCATTGACTGCTCAATGGGTTTCCCTTCCTAAGCCTCCTTGCACACACAAATGGGTGAACGTAGGTTTCACCAGCCGCCACCAGGATGGAGGTTATATATTGGTGAGGATCATAGAATTAACTTCTTTGTCAACTGTGATCACTATGGAAATATTTTCTTCGGATATGGGTGCATGGAGGGCAGTAAAATCTCCTGAACGTGTTTGTTTGTTTCAAGGTGCAATCATCGTGCCATGGTTTATAATGGAATTATGCATTGGCTTGCTCTTCCAAATGCACTTATAGCATATGATCCAAACAGTAACTCCAACGTGTACTGCTTGATTAACTTGCCTAATGATGTGATGAGTAGATGTTGCAGAGCTTTTGGGACATCTTGTAGCCGCCTACGGTATATTCGAGTGGATGATAAGTTGCCTTATGGGAGAGATGCTAGTTTGAGTGTTCGGGTACTCAACAACTATGATGCTGGAGGGTGAAGTTTGGAGTTTAACACTCCATTGGTTGATATTCTATAACATAATGGCTATGTCAATAGGTCAAGAGGGCTTAATTTAACTCCGCTGGCTTTTCTCCCATTAGATATGGATGTAGTGTTCCTTTCCGGTGCATCTTGCATTATTGCTTGCAACCTTTGAACAAAAAGATTGAAAGCTGTTACTAATGAATTCTTTCCCGGGGCAATTGTGTGGCATGCAGTAGTTTTCCCATTTGTGCTTCCTCCATAGCCAACCCAGTTCCTCGACCTACATGGTACGGTGGGATTTTTGAGTTAGAAGTGCAAGAAAATCAAGACACAGGAAACTTTCTTTTTGATGATTTTCATCAACTAAAGGATATTCAACAGGATTACCTTTTTCCTGAAACCCGAGAAAACCAACCAATTGCTAGAAGGGATTTAGAGGTCGAAGAATTACTGGAAGTGGATTTAAATGGGCTAGTGGATTTGTTCGAAGGAAGACTAATCAACTAATTGTTGAAGTAAAGAAGTGTTAACCTTGTACTTGATACAGTAGTCTTTTAGTACCTATCTCATACGTTTTTCTTTCAATTTGTGAGTGAGCTTAGGAGATAGCAGTCATTCTTCAGATGTTAAGATCCTTGAAGAGTACGGAAATTTTGTTTCTGCCAATTTTAAAGTTTTCTATGGTGGCTATTTTGTTTTTCAAATTGGTCACTCAGGGTTTTGTTTTGATGGACATATGGGTGTGACCGCTGGCTATTAGGTTTTTGTTTTGATATAATATGCATATTTTGGGAATTAAATTGCACAAAGAGTCACCTAACTTGGTGATCAAGCCTAAAAGATTTTTTAAGCAATGGAGTTATTTAAGTATTTAATTAATTATCACAGAATATGCAATGTTTTTAATTTCTAATTAAATCAGCATCTCTTTTTTTTCTTTTTTCCTCTTTCAAGTAAAAAAAACATAAAAAAAATAAGAATGAAGATGCCGGATGTTGACACCATGAGTTAAGAAATGTTGATAAAACACAAGGTTAAAGATCAAAATGTGAAATCCACAAGACCTTAGTCAATATATCTCAGGCGAGCCATATGTCAACAATCAATTATTAATTTAATTTTAGGAGGGATTAAAATTCTGTTTATGAGTCTAGGAGGAGAAAGTTAATAAAGATTAACTTTTCACATTTCTAAACTTCCTAACTCCATTTTTTTTAAACCAATAGATAATAGAATAAAAAAAATTAAAACTATTAAATTAATTTTTATCCTCTCTCATTGTAAGTTTTTTTATTATAATTTTAACTTGGGCACTGCTGACAAGTCAGTGATAGCCCTGTTTTTTTCTCTTTTTTTTTTTATTAATTGCTTTAAATAAATTCAAATCTGTAATTATATTTAAAGATATGTCTTTTTTTTAATATGTGAAATTGTATATTTTATTCTCATTTGTGAAGATTTTATTCTCCTTTGTGGAGTGTTATTCTCCTTTGTAGATGTCTTCAAATTAATTTAAGTCGAGTTGTTTTCAATTATCAGCAAGTAAAGGTGTAAAAAAAATTTAAATTATTTTCATAAATCTTTGAGTTTTGAGTTAGATTACTCGTAATTTTAATTTTTAAATAAAAATATCATTTTAATTTTGAAATGATTTTAAGTTCAATCAAACTATATTTGATTGCTTAGGATTTGGTCAATTTATTCATGGAACAAATCAAATCAAATTTAATTTTAAAATTTTTGTGTTATTTGGAGTCTTATTCAATTTGGAGTTAGATTCAAATTACTTTTTTCAAATGAGTTCAAAATAAATTTTTGAATCATATAAGAAACTATCACCTATATGATAGAATTTATATTGCTTATTTTATATTATTTTTTAATGTTTTTATTCATAAAATTATGTTTCTTTTGTTGCTGTTGTTTAATCAAATATTAAAAATTAATTGATTTAAATCATTGTCAAAAGATTAATCGGTTTAAAAAAAATTCAGATAGCCTTAAGACTCTTTTAAACAACTTCTCTTAAAAAAAAAACACCCCTCTTTCAATAACTAACGTCCTAAAGCCAACTTAAAATTCCCGCTCTCTACAGAAACGATATCTAAAAGTTTACACTTTCAAATACGACAAAAGAAAAAACACTTCAAGAAACGAAAGAAGAGATTCAAGAAAACTCAAGAAAGGATTCCAGAAACTTTGAGGAAAGGATGGAGCCACAAGAAAATAACCAAGATACGGCTGGTAATGCCCAAAATGATGATAATCAAGACCAACTTCCTATTCAAGATCCTCCTGCAGGTCAACTTCAAGCTAACATGCAACATCTTAGCGGCATTCCATTGCCAGAATTATTCGCCTATATTGACTACTTTATGTACCATGCCAATCAAGCTCTCATGAATTATGAGAACGATCTCTTAGTTCAACTCCAAGGACATAACCAACCAAACCTATTCATGGTTGAAGGGGTTTCACTCGTGGAAGAAGATGATGTTGCTCTGCAAATGGGCGGTGTCCATCCAGATGCAGAAGTTATTCCAATGCAAGTTGAGGAAAAAGCTGATCAGTTGCAGATGGATGGTGGAGTTTTAGGATTGGAAGGTGTAGCTCAAGAAAATGAAGCTCTTGTTGATGAGCCTCAATCTCAACTAATAAATATTCATGAGGATGACCAAGAAAACCAAGCAATTGTTGAAGGGGGTTTGGAGGTGGAAGAAAATTTTGTTCAAGAGCAAATGGGAAATGTTGATATGACAATATTTAGTGAGATTTTTGGGTTGGAAATGCAAGAAAACCAAGGTCTTGAAGGCACAGGGGCAAACTTTCTTTTCGATGATTTTCATCAACTAATGGATATTCGACAGGATTACCTTTTTCCTGGAATCCTACAAAACCAACCCATTGCTGAAAGGGGTTTAGAGGTCGAAGAACCGTTGGAAGTGGATTTGTATGGGCTAGT